>JAANDG010000385.1:0-140895 GCA_036852015.1 Pelodera strongyloides | reverse complement strand
AAAATCGAGCTAAATTCGAGCAAATCATAAATGGGTAAGAATTCAGTTGTCCATGCTGCGTTCAGAAACCGGCCGGTGTTTCGCTTTACCTTAATATGATATATGCTTCCAGGCATCACAAAGCATCATCGAGTTCAAGCGGTTCGGATTCTAGCGACAGTGATTGATTGTTTGATTAAAGTTTTTTTGGCGAATAAAATATTGGAAAAAAAAGTCCATGATTTAAATTGTGTTTCTTATTTTTCGCCTAGATTCGTCCTTACACTCTTTTGTTTCAGTCCTTTCCAGAAAAAATTTTATATTTGATTTTATAAATTTTTATTATAATAATAATAATAATTTTATTGACACATATATAAAATATATAAGTGTGCATCATATAAATGATGATGAGAAGGTTGGCAAATTAAGCCACATGTAACGATTAGCTTGAGGTTCGTTTATAAGAAAGAGTACACCTTGCAACAATCAATTACCATAGATTAGTTTTCGCCTAGTTTAATTTTTTTTTTTTCGTCATTACCTCCGAAATCACAAACATAACACACACATAGTGAATTTAACAAATCTATATACACGGCTGCCAAGAATTTTTCTACCTAGCCACCTTCTCAATTCTGCATCCGTAATATACCTCCCCCGCATAATTCGAATACGCTATCACGAAAATTCATGTACCGAACATGGTAGTTTTTGTGGATAAGCCACAGGCGTGCTACTCAGGATAAGGTACTTATTCATACAGTTTGCTCATAGATGTTCACTGAGGTTGTTCCAACATACATGTTTGCACATGTTTGATTGTGATATAATTCTTTTAGAACGCAATAAACTAACAATCGATTCGATTAGATACAGTTGAAAATAGATACTAACGAAATACAGAGGTGAAAGTAAATTATATTTATGTTTCTTCGTACGTTTCCATATGTAGATGTAGCTGCAAACTCTCATGGCCGTTTTTAGAAGATTTATAAATGAATGTGATGATTAATTCGTTCTTGGAATATAGGTATATTCCTTAAACCCGACTGTGATATCATTTTCTTCGAAACTATTTAGAATTTGAGTGATGTCTGACGATTTCAATAGCCTTTTAAATGTTTTAGAATCATGTGCCTTAAGCAATTGTTCTGGCATTTTGTTTAGCCATCTGGCCGTACGCAGAAAGAAACTGTGATAAAACGGGTTACGGGGTGCTGGGATCAGGGTGCATTTTGGGTAACATTTTTGAAAGATCATGCGAGTGATTCTTGATTGCACTTTTTCGACACGTAGTGTTGAAGATTTACAGGATCACCGTTTATTCATCAAATACAATTTCCTTTTATACCATTCATTTTAAGTTTCCAGAATCCAATTTAGTTTGAAGAGGCACAACAAAATATGACGAAGCATAACAATGGGAATTCGAGAATTGGTTTTTCTAGACAAAACATACGTATTAGAAATTAAGAGTATTATTTCATATAATATTCCACACTCCCCTAACAGAAATGATTGGGTTATGTAGCCTTTGCTTTTGGGATGTTCCACTTCATGAGTCTAGTGAAGACAAAGAGCAACCCTATTACTATGCAGATGTATACTACGGGGGATAGAAATAAATTAGTTAAGGTTGTCTGCACTAAGTTGCTTAATGAATTAAGGGGGCTTTTCCAGTTGAACTCATTCTGGACCATTTCTTCAACTACGATGTGCTTAAGGGGAATTTCGTTGTCAATATGCTTTTCTTGTAATCTTCCTTCTAAAATAAAATAACTTGGAATGCCGCAATTCAGGCTACAGTTAATGGAGATTAAACTACTTGTGAAGAGGTAACGTGTGCGGCGGGTTTGCTTAGTTGGCCCACACTTCATTGTCGCGATTGATGTTCCACACTGTGAGATTGCTGTCGTTTCCTTGTCCTCCGTTGTGGTGCATTCGTAGTCCAATGTGGCTCCCTCCCCACATGAGAAGCAGGCCTTGGAGCGTGAGAGGAGTGACATTGCATGTGGCGGTTGGACGGATCACGGATAGCTGAAGTCCAGCGAAGGTGACCTGGGTTTGAAGTTGGGTCATTGGCAGGCGGGCGGCAATTGTTCCTTCATGGGGCACAAATTCAACATTTTGCATTGTCGTGGGTAGGTAATTGGAAAGATGGTTGGTGACGGATCCAGGAGGGCAGGCACAAAGAAGCGAGTGTGATGCTTGCGAGCACGAGCAGACTTGAGGGCGGAAGCTGCACTTGAAGGCATGTGCGGAGAGCGATGACGAGCACTGTAGTTGTCCAATTGTTCCTCCGGTGAAATGATTGGGGGGATTGACGATGGCAAAAGCGGTTCTTTTTCCGTCGGTGATGAAGTCTGTTCCCAGGATCGGTGTTGGAGGAATGGATGAGCTGAGGATTGAAATGGATATTGGGATGTTCGGAAGAGTGTATTGTTGTCCAGGGATAACGGTGAAAACGTTCGTCGTTTCGATGTTGTTGTACTGAAGGGTGGCATGAAGTGTTATTCTTGTAGTCCATGTAGGGCATCGGAATACTTCGTAGACGGTTGACGTAGTGGGTGTTGCGTAGATCCTTGAGAAGACACAGGATGATGAACAGTAGAAAAATCCACAGGTTACGCATCCACAGTCGGAGTAGCATGAGGTGAATCCGGGTCTGGTTCGGGCATCTCCGGTGAATTCGGGTATGATGGTGTCCGGCTTGATTTCCTTGCAGTAATCATTGTCATCACAGGATCCGGATCCCGAGCAGCGATGGGAGCTTTGTACGTTGATGTCGTGATCGCGTGTGAAATACAACGTGTCTTTGTTGCAAAGGCATTCGAAGTGTTCTACTCGAAGGGATAATATTCCAAGCGTGAAGTTGTTGTTCTCGGTAATGGTTAAGCAAGCTTCGGCTTTGTTCGCGTGGAGGTTGAGAATGGTTGCTCCGTCAGTTTTGCACTTGAGGACGTTATCCATTTGCGTACATGTTGAAGACGTAGCATCGAAGGATATGGTTGTTGAGCAAGCGTTGATTCTTGGCGAAAGTAGAATCCAGAAGACCACTGTCGTGAGTAGTGGTAGTGGAGTCCAGCGACGACGTTGCGGAAAGAACCGAACGTGGATGGCTCGAAGAGGTCGGAACAGGAAGCGGATCATGTATCGCAGGATGCGGATGAAGAAGTGGATGAAGAAGGCGATCTTCTGGAAGATGTTGCAGACGTGGGAGACGATGTGGATCACGATTGCGATGAAACACAGTACCAGTGATACTTCGATCCATTCGTACGTTGTAAGGCACTGGGGGTGTTTGAGATGGTACCAACACCATAGACAGTTGGCATCGCAGATGCTCTTGCAGGTGACGTTGACTGATGACGTGAGTTTTCCGGATGTCCAGAGATGAGTGGTCAAGCTGCTGCCGGCAGGCAACGCAGGAAGCTTCACGTGAAGCGATGTAGACGGCACTGGGTTGGTGGTGCATAAGTTGTCGTAGCAGATATCGATGTGGTACTGATCAGCGGGGTTGTTCTCGTGATCGACGATGTAGATGACCAATTTTTGCTCGATGCAGGTGACGGTAGAATTCAGGATCGACGGTGACGTTCATTGCACGGTGAGGATAGTACGTGTACGTTGTTGAACCCCATGCGGCAATCGGGATTGAGAAGTCGGATCCTTGCAGGAGTGCGGGGCTCGGAGGAAAGAAGCAGAATTGTGACGCTTCGGATGAACAGGTGACATGTGTGCAGAGGCGTGCGGTTCCAGTAACTGTAGAAGGTTCAATTTCACTTTGCAATGTCAGATGGAGTTCGTCGGT
The DNA here is from genome assembly GCA_036852015.1 of Pelodera strongyloides. Classification (NCBI taxonomy): domain Eukaryota; kingdom Metazoa; phylum Nematoda; class Chromadorea; order Rhabditida; family Rhabditidae; genus Pelodera; species Pelodera strongyloides. The sequence goes on along the minus strand of JAANDG010000385.1, from coordinate 137,102 downwards.
GGTCGAGTCGTAGCACACTATGGGACCATTCGCATCGTAATCCGGCACGGAGATTTGAATGTGGTCCACAGCATAAATGGCACCAGACGGCAGAGATATTTGTGGGAATGTCTTGGTGACACTGATCCGGGAGCATAGTTCGTCGTTGCGCGTGAAAGAACAAATTTCCGTTGGGCGAAGTGTTGCGAGTTGTGATTCAATGACGGGATCGGGTGGATGAACAGTGATGGGAAGAAGATGAACACATCCATTGCTCCAGGGTGGGCAGGAGCAATATGGACCGCAGTATGAGCTGGGAGCGTCTTTCTCTTGATGTTGTTTCGTGTGTCCATGTGGGCAATTGATCGGAAGGTAGCATGGTGATGTGTTGGTCTCGGCGATGGCGATTGTGTGTGTCGCGCATGGTGGAATGAAGAGGATTTTCTTGATGTTGTTGGAGCATTGAGTTGCGGTGCTTGAAGTGAAGAGGGCTGTGAGGAACAGGCATGTTGTGATTGTGGTTGACAGTAGGCGGGCCTTGCTACGGGTAACCATTGGGTGACTTTGTTGAGCGGACGCGGAGGGTTGTTGCTGATCTCGATTGTGTTCGGAAGTCGAAGATCGCGGAGTTGTTTCCAGTGGTATGAGTTCGCAGATAGGACGTAAGTAGGTCTTTCCTGACGCTTGAACTGTTGCTGTGCGGTTGTTTTGTTGTAGCTTGATAATTTTTGCGAGTGGCCAATCGTGGCGAGGTCTGTTGCGGTCGACCAGAAGAACGACATCGTTGACTTTCGGAGAAGATGTTCTGCGTGCCGTGTTGTTTGTTGTGGATTCGCTGCCATCGTTCTTGAAGCGCAGACACATAGTTAGTAGAAAATTCATCCCAGAAGTGATTAACGAGTAGCTGAGACTGAGCAAGCCAGCGTTCGACTTGACATTGGATTGTAGCGGGTTCTGGTTCCCAATTGTCGTCATCATGGTCTACGGCATCGAATAAGGGAAGTTCTAGTCGTCCAGCGGTCGGGAACACGAAGTCGATTGGTCGTAGAACGAGGAAGTCCATATCGGCTGAGGAAATCCCGTGGAGAGGACGTCGATTGAGGACACAGCATATTTCGGGTAGCGTAGTTCGAAATTCTTCAGCAGAAAGTGGTTTGCGGGTGAATGAATGGCGCAAGCATTGCTTGAAGATAGCGATCATGCGTTCGTAGATCCCACCTTCCCAAGGGGAATGTGGTGTGATGAACTTGAATGACGTGACAGTTTTTGCTCCGAAGTTGTTGACGAATTGTGGGCGGTCGATTATTTTTGCAGCCAAGTGGAAGGCGGTTTGATTGTCGAGTATGATCTTCGTCGGGTATCCAAATTGAGCTCCAAATCTGCGTAGTGCGCGCATGAAGTCGATAGCGGATAGTGAGAGTACCATTTCACAATGTACGGCACGGGTCGTCAGACAAGTGAAGAGACAGACCCAAACCTTTATCCAGCTCCCATTGTCGCGTACTTGATATGGACCGGCGTAGTCGAGTCCCGTTGTTTCGAATGGGTATTTTGCTCGTGTCAATCTTTCGGCAGGTAGCGGATCGAAGTTGGGTAAGCGATATGGGGTCTGCAGGCGTCGGCAATGATAGCATTCGTTCCGAAGAGTTGTCTTGATGAGCTGTCGAAGTTTCGGAATCCAGAAGTGTTGACGAATTGCGGTAAGTGTGTGCGTTGTTCCAGCATGTCGTTCATTGCAGTGGAAATGCTGAGCTTGACGATTGATGAGCGTCTGGAGAGGTAGATCGGAAAGCGGCGGTTGTACGAGTCGGGCAAATTAGAAGAAGTTCGAGGCTTGCAACGGAGTACATTTCCGAAGGCTTCTGGCTGTGCGAAGATGTTGTATTCCACTTGTTCACGTCGGTTTGGTGGATGATCATGTTGTGCTCGGAGAATCAGAATGAGTTCGGCCATGCTTGTGAGAAGCGGGATTGTGGAATTGGAAGTTGAAGATGCTGCGCTTGTGCAGTGTATCTGGTGCTTTGTTGAAGATGTGTAATCTTGGGCGGATTGTTTGAAGGAACATCAGTAGGAAGGAGATCGTTCGGATGACCTTGTCGAGTGACGAGAATCGCGTGTTGAGTGTTGACGGGAACAGAGTTTCCAGGCATGAATCTTTCTTCTGAGGCCGATCGAGTGCAAGTGCGGCATACTCTTGTTGTTCGGATGATAGGGCTGGTAAGTTGTCAGAAGTGAGAGATTGTGGCCATTCTGTTGCGGGACGTTGGAGCCATTCAGGACCGTGCATCCAAGTATTCCAATTCTTTTGAAGTTCCTGATGATTGCAACCACGACTGGGTAAGTCTGCGGGATTCTGTGATCCGGCGATGTGTCGGATTTCGTGTGGGGTATCCTTCAAGTTGTCATGAATAGTATTGACACGATTGCGAACGAACTGTTCTTTGTCGGAAGATGATTGTCCAGAAACCCAGTGCAGAGCGACTGAGCTGTCAGTCCGTAGAAAGACCTTGTCGATTCGTACAGGAAGTGTGCTGAAGAGCTTCTTGGCGAGTTTCGAGGCCAGCACGACACCAACGAGTTCCAGGCGAGGTATGGTCATACCATGAGGAGGCGCCAGTTTCGATGATGCACATATGAATTGTGGTTCTTGAGTAGCGGCATTCTTGAGGTAGGCACAGGTGGCGGCAGCGCGGCCACTGGCATCCGAGAAGATGTGTAGCTCATGGCCAAGTTCAGGTGATTCGGTGACTTTCCGGGGAACGAAGAGTGGTTCGGTTGTCCAAGTACGAAGGAAGTTGGTGAGACCGCGGATGTTGACTTCGGCAATTCGTTCGTCCAACGAAAGCTTCTGTCGGAGTGCGTCTTGGAAATGAAGTTTCAGGGTTGTGATGACAGGACAAAGGAATCCAAGCGGATCGAAGGTGCTTCCGAGAAACGCGAGCAATTGGCGTTTGGTCCATCCATGAGAGATGTCTGGAACGGGTGCAGGCTTGACGCTGAACATGTCGAGTTGATGATCGTAATGAAGTCCGAGAATCTTCTTTGCCGGTTGAACTTGTCCTTCGAGGAGTTGAAGTTGAGCGTTGACCGTGGGGTCATTGGACCACCATTCGCGTACAGTCATAGCGCAGCTGTTGAAGATGTCCTTGGTCTGTTCGTGTTTCTGAAGAGCTTCGGCAGTGTTGGTGAATGGCAAAAAGATGTTGTCGACGTATATGTGTTTGGCGATTTCTTGTGCCAGTTCAAGTTCGTTGTGCTCCAGATGAAGACGGATTACAGCTTGAAGAAGGAATGGAGATGAAGTAGGTCCAAATGGCATTCGTCGAAATCGCATGTCGATGAGGTTATGAGCACTTGGCGGCTGTTCGGGATTTGTCGGAAGGAGAAAGCGAAATAAATCCTTGTCGTCGGTTTGTAGACCCAGTTGAAGAAAAGCTCGTTTGATATCTCCTGAGATTATCTTGGGGAAGCAACGGATGTCGAGAAGAAGTTCGTGCAATGGTCGGAGCAAACAGGGACCAGGGTCGAGTTGAGCGTTCAGACTGTCGTATCCTTTGATATGTTCCGTGGCGTTGAACACCGGACGTGCGGAAGTTGTGGCAGAATCCTTGAACACTCCGAAGTGACTGATGTAGCAGACTGTTCGTTCAGGATTGACGAGTTCATCATGAGGTACTGCTTCAATGACGTCGTCGCGGATCAATTCGTTGAAGTAGCCGAAGTACTTGAGTTCGAGGTCAGGTCGTTTCTTGAGCTCGCGGAAGACGAACATTTGCTTCCGAACGGCGAGCGGACGCATGTCGGGAATCCGTAAGGGAGGATCTTGGACTGGGAAGCGAATGAAGTAACGGCCGTCGGCGGGGTCTTGCAGAAGTGTTGACATCACAAATTTCATTGCAGGATGGATCATCGGGGCGGTTCTTGTCGAAATTGTCGGTTTCATCTTGGATCAGAGAGTTATCGAAAAGGTTCTGTACTTGCTGGAGAAGTGGGTCGTCCTGGGCCGACAGGGTGGTTATTGCTGTCATGCATACGTCATTGTGCGGTTGACGAAGTACTGCGTTCAACAGTCGCTTGCGAGTTGCGATGGGTCCGAGTAGTGTATTCAGAATGGTGAATCCGTTGCCGATGTCTTCTGTATAAAAGTTGGGTCCGCCGATGTCCCAAAGAGTCCAAAGAAGGTCACTGCCGATGAGAATGTCGGGAGTGCGCGAGACATATTCGAGTTGTCCCAGTTCAGTTGAGATGGGATGCCACATCGGGGTTACAAGAACTGTCGGGATTGATTTCGTAAGCTGTGGGATTGCGAGGACGGTGATTGGGACTTGGGTGTCCGTCAGTGAGTCGAGGAGTAGGTCGTGATGCGTGGACGTTATAGTCTTGGTGTCATCGTTGGCGAAGGTGTTCACGTGAAGTTCCGTTTCATTAGTAATCGGTAGTTGCAGTTTCTGGGCGGCGGCTGTAGTGATGTATGATCGGGTCGATCCACTGTCGAAGAAGACGAGGAGCTTGTTTTGGAGTTCAGGATTGGCTGGATTGTGTGCTTGTACTTCGATGCATTGAAGAGGAGTTGGTTCCGTAGTATTCGTCTGATTGCAGTTATGAGTGCTGTCGAGTTGCGCGAAGGGCAAAGAAGTCGTCGAGTTGGGAACGAAGGTCGTGTAGTTGAGTTGCGGATCAGCGGCAGGTTGTTCATTCACATAATGGGTCTGCATGGTACGAGGAGGAATCCAGGAGCGGCCAGAGGGCTGTCTGTTCCCTTGATGCTGGCGAGGGTCACGTGGTGCATCGGTGCGACCAGAACCGTGACGAGGCGAAGAGTGATTCACTGCAGGAGCTGGATAAGTATTCCTTGGCGGTTGACTGAACGTTGTGGGAGTGGAATGAAGTGCCGAGTGATGACGCCGGCCACATTGGCGGCATGAGATACGTGAGGGACATTCTTTGACTGGATGCGATCCGAGACAATTGTAACAGAGTTGTTTGGTGCGGACTTGTTCTTGACGTTGAGGGATCGAGAGTGAGCATTCGCTAGGCCGGTGAGGGTTGGCGCAGAACGGGCAATTCGGGTTGTGTGCGCGAGACGTGGGGCCAGTTCGTTGGTAGTCCGTTCTGGATTGGTTGAAGTTGGTTCTTTGCTGGTTAAAGTTGTTGTGATGGGCTGGATTGGCACGAGGATTGTTGTTGTTGTGATTCTGATTGCGATGATGAGAAGGGGACGAAGTGAACATTGTTTTCTCGGTGATTGATTGCTGATAGAGTTCATCCACGATTGCTTCTTCTTCAATGATGATTCGGATCTCGGATAACACTTGCTCCATTGAGAGAACTTCATTCTTTTCACGTGATTGCAGCTTGGAGTTGATCCATCGCGGAAATTTGGTGCGCACGGTCATGCCCAGAGTTTGAGAATCGGTCGGATTCAAGCCAGCATTCTGTATTTGCTGCACCAGCGAGAAGACCTTAATGTAGACTGAGAGAATCTTGTGAGAATTTCGTTCATTTGGATGAGTTGGTTGAAGCTCAAGCAATTGCTGATGAAGAGATTGCAAAAGCGGGCGGGTTCTACCGTACAATTGGTCCAAGGTGGACAAAGCAACGTCAAAATTGGAAGCGGTAAGCGGTAAAGAACTGATAAGCTGATAGGGTTCGCCACGGAGAAGATTTTTGAGAGCACACAATTTCTGAACGGGTGATAAAGTAGGATGATTGCCATAGAGAGTAGAGAAAAGCGAACGAAAGTCGTGATATTCGGTGCGCATGCCAGAGAACGGTTTAATGTTAGGTGCGGTGTGGTCAAGGAAAGTGGAACGCGTAAACTGTGGTGTTGAAGAAAACAGTGGATTAAGCTGAGTAGGAACTGATTGAGAAAGAATTTGGGGTGCCGGAATCTGAGAGAGCTGAGACGGAGGAGAACTGGTAGTGAGCGCAACGGATGATGACTCAGATGCAACATATGTTTTGTTAGCAATACGGGCAGAAATTTCTTCTTGGCAAAGAGCACGAAATTTTTGCAAAGAATCAAGGATAGAAGCCAACTCATTCAAAGGAAACTCGCCGTATTTTTCGAAATATTCTTTTTTTCTCTTCTCCTCATCGGGATCCTTCTTGATAAGAGATTTCCATTCATCGATACATGAGGTAAATTGATGTTCATAGTTGCGCAATTTGTTGCCAAGTTCTGTAGTATCCAAGAGATGTCCTTCGAGTGTGGACGTATCCAACGCAGAGATATCATGTGGAGTTTGTAGTAATGTTGAAGCAACGGTGAGGGATGAGCCTAATCGGGAGCGAAGTAGGCCAAGTTGGGTTCGTAGTTGTCCGGATTTACCGGCGGTCGCCATGTTGAAGATTTACAGGATCACCGTTTATTCATCAAATACAATTTCCTTTTATACCATTCATTTTAAGTTTCCAGAATCCAATTTAGTTTGAAGAGGCACAACAAAATATGACGAAGCATAACAATGGGAATTCGAGAATTGGTTTTTCTAGACAAAACATACGTATTAGAAATTAAGAGTATTATTTCATATAATATTCCACACGTAGTTTATCTTTTTTGAGATACGGATTCCAGACAACGCTTGCAAACTCTAGCAGAGGACGGACCCAAGTTTTATACGATTTTACGAGAATCAGAGGATTTCGCTGCTTAATGCTCTTAGTAAGAGCATACCAAACACCCATACTTTTCGTACATATATTAGACATGTGGTCAACAAAATGCCAATTATCTTGTATCTGAATTCCCAAATCTCTCATAGAAGAAACCACTCCCAATTGAGTTCCATTCACACTATACTTATACTTACAGTTTTTCTTTCCCATATATAGAACCTTACATTTTTCATTAGCCAACTCAATTTGCCAATCGATACAGTACTTCGACAACGTATCTAGCGACTTTTCTAACGAGAGATTGGCACTCAAAGCTTCATGTGGTTGATAACTACAGTAGATTTTACAATCATCAGCAAAACAGCGTATGTGTATGTTAGGAGAAGTTCGAATGACATTGGGAAGATCACATATATACAAAAGAAACAATATAGGACCAAGTACAGAGCCTTGAGGCACACCAGATGTAGCATTAAATTCATCAGACAAACAGTCATTTACTTTTACTTGAAATGTTCTACGCGCTAAGAAATCAGACAACCAGTGAATTAACTGAAGAGGAAAGCCCAGCATTTGAAGTTTGAATAGCAATTTGGAGTGAACCACCTTATCAAAGGCTTTTGCAATGTCTAAGTATATAACATCTACGCATTCGCCTTTTTCATAAGAAGAGAGCCATTGTTTCTGTACATCAAGCATCTGTAGGTCTACAGATTTCCCCCTTATAAATCCATATTGTTCTGCTGGCATACAATTTAACCGTTCAATATATTTGTACAATTGATGTTTTACTATCATTTCCATAGTCTTGCAAACAGCACTGTTAATACATATAGGTCTGAAGTGTACTGGATATTTAGGCTTCGGAACCTTAGGAACAGGAGTTACGATAGATTTTCTCCAAATGTTAGGCATAGATTTTCTCCAAATGTTAGGCATTCTACCCGTTTCTATAGAGATATTATAAATAAAAGACAATGGTTCTGATAATTCACCTTTACAAAATTTCAAGAAAAACTGAGGAATCCCGTCTGATGTCAAAGAAAACGAATTTTTTAGTCTACCAAGTGATTTACACACGTCTTGAGGAAAAATAACCGGTAGTGAAGCATTAGTATGAATATCTGATCTAAAATACATCATTGGGAAAGTGCCATTGTCACGTGTGAATACAGATTCATTTTCTTATTATTATTATTATTAGTTATTATTATTATTATTATTATATTATTATTTATTATTTATTATTATATTAGTTATTATTATTATTATTTATTATTATTATTATTTATATATTATTATTAGTATTATTTATTATTATTATTATTATTATTATTATTATTATTATTATTATTAGATTATTATTATTATTATTATTATTTTATTATTATTATTATTATTATTATTATATTTATTATTATTATTTTATTATTATTATTATTATTATTCTTATTATTATTATTATTATTATTATTATTATTAGATATTATATTATTATTATTATTGATTAGGTTATTATATTATTATTATGAGGATTTTATTATTAGATGATTAATTATTCTTATTCTTATATCTTTTATTTTCTTAGTATTATGATATTATTTACTTATGATTTATTATTTCTTCTGTCTTCTATTACCTTAGTCTTGTTCTTATTATTCTATATTATTATTAGTATTATGATTATTATTATTATTATTATTTTTATATTCTTATTATTAGAGGATTATTTATTATTATTATTATTTATTTATTATTCTTATTATTATTATTATTATTCTATTATATGAGTATTATTATTATTCTTCTTATTATATTATTATTCTTCTTTATTATTATTAGTATATTTTATTCTTTTCTTTCCTTCTTCTTATTATTATTTTCTTATTCTTTATTATTCTTCTTATTCTTCTTCTTATCTTCTTCTTCTTATTATTCTTCTTCTTCTTATTAGTCTATTTCTTATCTTCTTTTCTTTTCCTTCTTCTCTCTTGTTCTTCTTCTTCTTCTTCTTCGGTTATTCTTCTTCGATTCTTATTTTATTAATTATTGAGTATTTTGGTAGTTTTATTATGGGATTATATTCTATATATATATTATGCTTTTATTAGTTTTTGTTGAATTTTGGCAAGATTTTTGAGGTTTAGAAAACGTGAGCTGAGTTCAAAACCCGTGGATTTCAAAAACGTGTGCAAGATTTCTGAGCTGAGTTTTGGTTCAAAAAACCGGTGGCAAGATTTCTGGGCTGAGTTTTGGTTCAAAACCGTGTAGCAGAAAAACGCAGGTTCAAGATTTTGAGCTGAGTTTTGGTTCAAAAAACCGTGGCAAGATTTCTCAGGTTTTAGAAACAGTGTGCAAGATTACTGAGCTAAGTTTTAGTTCAAAAACCCGTGTGGCAAGATTTTCAGTTTCAGAAAACAGTGCGCAAGATTTCTGAGCTGAGTTTTGGTTCAAAAACCTGAGTGAGTGACAGATTTGAGCTGAGTTTTGGTTCAAAAAACAGTGGGCAAGATTTCTGAGTGGTTTGTTCAAAAACAGTGTGCAAGATTTTCTGAGCTGAGTTTTGGTTCAAAAAACCTGTGGCAAGATTTCTGAGCTGAGTTTTGGTTCAAAAAACCGTGTGGCACCGTGTGGCAAGATTCTGAGCTGAGTTTTGGTTCAAAAAAAACCGTGTGGCAAGAGATTTCTGAGGTTCAGAAAACAGTGTGCAGGATTTCTGTGCTGAGTTTTGGTTCAAAAAACCGTGTGGCAAGATTTCTCAGGTTAAAAACAGTGTGCAAGATTACAGAGCTAAGTTTTAGTTCAAAACCCGTGTGGCAAGATTTTTCAGTTTCAGAAAACAGTGTGCAAGATTTCTGAGCTGAGTTTTGGTTCAAAAACCGTGTGACAAGATTTCGAGCTGAGTTTTTGGTTCAAAAACAAAAAAGAGGAACACGTGTGGCAAGATTTCTGAGCTGAGTTTTGGTTCAAAAAAAACCGTGTGGCAAGATTTCTGAGCTGAGTTTTCGTTCAAAAAACCGAGTGGCAAGAAATATTTAAATATAAAAAAAAAAAAACCTGTGGCAAGATTTCTGAGCTGAGTTTTGGTTCAAAAAAACCGTGTGGCAAGATTTCTCAGTTTTAGAAAACAGTGTGCAAGATTACTGAGCTAAGTTTTAGTTCAAAACCCGTGTGGCAAGATTTTTCAGTTTCAGAAAACAGTGTGCAAGATTTCTGAGCTGAGTTTTGGTTCAAAAAACCGTGTGACAAGATTTCTGAGCTGAGTTTTGGTTCAAAAAACCGTGTGGCAAGATTTCTGAGCTGAGTTTTGGTTCAAAAAACCGTGTGGCAAGATTTCTGAGCTGAGTTTTGGTTCAAAAAACCGTGTGGCAAGATTTCTGAGCTGAGTTTTCGTTCAAAAAACCGTGTGGCAAGATTTCTGAGCTGAGTTTTCGTTCAAAAAACCGTGTGGCAAGATTTCTGAGCCGAGTTTTGGTTCAAAAAACCGTGTGGCAAGAGATTTCTGAGGTTCAGAAAACAGTGTGCAAGATTTCTGAGCTGAGTTTTGGTTCAAAAAACCGTGTGGCAAGATTTCTCAGGTTTAGAAAACAGTGTGCAAGATTACTGAGCTAAGTTTTGGTTCAAAAACCCGTGTGGCAAGATTTTTCAGTTTCAGAAAACAGTGTGCAAGATTTCTGAGCTGAGTTTTGGTTCAAAAAACCGTATGGCAAGATTTCTCAAGCTGAGTTTTGGTTCAAAAAACCGTGGGGCAAGATTGCTGAGGTTCAAAAAACAGTGTGCAAGATTTCTGAGAAGAAATTTAAAAAAGAAGTAAATAGTGTAAGGAAAAGTGTAAATGAGAGTATTGAGAGATAAAGTGTATCATGTTCTTTAACACGATAACCCCGTTTCGACCCTGATCGTATACGAGGATTTTGCTGTAGTTGGGTCTCATCAGTACGATGACCAGAGCTTAATGGGATAGGAGATACAAAATAAATAAATAAAAAGGAATGAATACAAGCAAGATATAAAATAATTATGTACAAAGAAAATTAACAAGAAAATTAACAGTTTGGTTGAAGATTGTGTGATTGATTATGTGTATGTTCGATTTTGTGTTGAGTGCAATTGTTATTGCAATTAATTAATTGTTTGCTTTTTAATGTTCGAGTACAATTATATTTATTTTTGTAGTTTGTAGTGTGATGTGAGATTATGTTTTTTGTAGTTTGTAGTGTGGTGTGAGATTACGTGTGTGTGTATGTGTGGCTGTGTGCGCGTTTGTGTGTGTTTATGTGTGTTAGTGAGATGGAGTGTGTGTGTGTGTGTGTGTGTGTGTTATGGGGAGATGTCATGTGAAGTAATAGTTATGCATTGGTTGGTTAGCTTTTGAAATAATAGTTATATATTAGTTGATTAGTGTGCTTAATAATATGAAATATAGTGAATGGGTTAAGTTAGATATTATATGTTAAAATTAAAATTACTTTTGTACCAATCAGTCAGTCTTTTGCTGTCATTATTATATTTTAGTCCCCTAAAATATAATAAAAAAAAGTATGCTTAATAAATAAAGTATGGAAAAATTATGGTCCCCTACAATCCTATGCTCATGGTTCAACGCACCGTAGGGGTGAAACGGGTAATGCCGGCGAAATGAGCGGGCGTCCTGCGAGAAGATTGGCACCCGCAGGACGTATTGCCAAAACCAACTATGTCAAAGTCAAATCAGCAAAGACCCCGAGTTCCGTGCGCCGCAAGGCAGGGGTGCTATAGCAATCTCACGGCCGTAGGGAACCATAATTTTTTCCTATTTTCATATATCTACGTTTAACGCCCGGACGCTGCACAAGGACGCTGATGTCGATCAGTTGATCGGCGAGCTCGATAATGTGAACGCTGGCATCGTTGCTATCCAAGAGACGCGGTCCAAGGAGAGCAAGTGCAAGACCTGGCACAGTGGCCACCGTGTGCTCATTGGAGCCAGAGAGGAGAGGTCGAGGTCTGGCGGTGTGGGCTTCATAGTCCCCCCAGAATACCTGCCATATGTCAGCGATATGAAAGCTTCATGGCGAAGTGAAACGTGTGACATTCACCGTTGTGAACGTGTACGCTCCCACCAGCGAGTATGACGACGAGGTCGTGCTTTATGACGACATTGAGCGAGAATTGACGAACAGTCGTGCACATGTCAAGCTTGTCGTCGGTGACTTCAACGCGTCCATCGGTCCCAGGGACGATGGGGAGACGTACGTTGGGCACTACGCTGCAGACACCCGTAATGACCGTGGTCAACGGCTAGCAGATTTTGCGGAAAGTCAGTGCATGTACGTGTTGAACACCATGTTCCAACAACGAAAGCGTAGACTTTGGACGTGGCAGAGCCCGCAAGGTGCAAAGAAACAGCTGGACTATGTCCTTTGCAACGACGCCCATCGGGTCGTTGACTGTAAGATCGTCGGTAGAAGCTGGTGCGGCTCAAGTTCAGATCACCGCTTGGTCAAGTCCATCATCAACTTTGGTTCTGTTAAGTTCAGAAGGCGCACCTCCAGGCGTGGAGACGTTGATCCGGGTCTAGCCCGTGCTATAATGAACCAAGTGGACTGGTCGAGGTACGGTTCACCTCAGTCGTACTCCGAACTGAGCCGGGAATTGGCGAGGGCATCAGCTGAGGCTAGGCCGGTCATTCGTGCTCATCCTAGAGAAAGACTGACGTCGAAGACCATTGAATTGATCCGTGAGAGACGAAAAAGGCTACATCAGGGTCAAAACGTACAGAGCCTCAGCCGCGACCTACGAAAGATGGTTGAAACAGACTATAAGAGCTTTAACGAGGTTAAAGCTCTCGAAGCGGCCCAGCGTCTTATGTCCATACAGAAAGCACGCCAACACTATTCCTTGCATAAGGAGGCAACTGTGGCCATGATGGACAAAGACGGTACTTTGAAGACCAAGATCCAGGATATTGCCGATATCATCAAAGATTTCGATGGGGATCTCTTTGCTTCGAAGAAGCGTGTTCCGAAATCAGGCATTGAAGTGAATGAGGACGTGCCGGAGTTCATGGAGAGCGAGGTTGAACATGCTGAAGAGAATGCCTAATAACAGGGCTCCTGGCAATGATGGCATTTCCATTGATCTCCTCAAGTACGCTCCGAAGTCCGCTCTATCCGCGGTTTGCAGGTTGTTCAACAATATCCATCTCAATGAAAATCGTCCCTGAGAACTGGAAAGGTAGTAACACCATCCTGATTCCATAAGAAGGGAAGCAAAGAGGACATAAACAACTATCGTCCAATTGCGTTGATGTCACAGCTGTCAAAGCTGTTTTCTCGCGTCATCTTGAACCGAATCAGCAAGTGGCTGGAAGAAGGCAATAGACGAGAGCAGGCAGGCTTTCGAGGCGGGTACTCGACTATTGACCACATTCACACTGTGTGTCAAGTTATCGAGCGGTCTAGGGAGTACAAGATACCCCTCTGTATGTTGTTTGTCGACTTCAAAAAGGCGTACGATACGGTTGAGAAGCAGGCGGTCCTCAATGCTCTGAAACATCACGCAGTGCCAGAAAGCTACGTGTCTATGATAGAAGAGCTGTATAACCAGTGCGCCACAGACATCCAACTCCTTCATACACCAGTTAAGGTGCCCGTTGAGCGCGGAGTCAAACAAGGGGATGTCATTTCACCCACTCTGTTTTCTGCTTCTCTGGAATGTGCTTTGAGAGACGCCAACATGTCCGGTGGTTATGACATTGACGGCGAAACACTACAGTTCTTACTGTTTGCCGACGATGTGGTTCTTATAGCCAAAGACCCATGTACACTGCAGAAAAACCTAGACGAACTAATTCGAGTAACGTCGCTAATCGGTCTTGAAGCCCACCCAGGCAAGACGCAGTGGATGGCTAACGATCATTGTCCAAACGGCGGTGCAGATATACGTATTGGCAACAGCACGCTCGAAAAGGTCGGGAAGTATGTCTACCTTGGACGCAAGGTTAACCCCAGCAACAACCTCACCGCCGAACTCTCTCGGCGTAAACAGTCTGGGTGGAAGGCTTTCTGGAAGCTACGAGATGTACTCACCAATGTGAAGCTGTCAAAAGAAGTGAAAGCCAAGGTGTTTAACACGCATGTGCTGCTAGCAATGACCTATGCTTCCGAAACTTGGTGCACGACAAAGAAAGACGAAGAATCCTTACTTGTCACCCAGAGAGCCATGGAGCGTAAGATGGTAAGCACGCGCCTCCGGGATCGTATGTCAAACGTCACACTTCGAGAAAAGTCCGGCGTAGATGATATAATTGATAGGATATACAGCTCGAAACATCGATGGGCTGGTCATATCATTCGTAGAAATGACAATCGATGGACCACTCGGGTCACAGAATGGCGTCCCCGCGATTACAAGCGTCTTCCAGGGCGACCGCCAACGAGATGGGCAGACCCGATGGTTAAATCATTTGGACGTGCATGGAATCGCATCGCAAGATGCAGGTCTTCATGGCGTAGTTGCGACCTGCGCTGTTGGCGAGCCAACAGCTGATATAACGGTATTCAAGGTATTCAAGGTAGGCTATACATGGGTGTCGGTGAATAGTTTTCCGAAATATTTGAGTGATTTTTGAAACGGGATATTTATTACGAATAAGTTTGCGTGTAAGTTGACAAACCTTGTCTTTGAAAAACTCTAAAGAAGAAGTGCAACGGTATATTCGTATTATTTCACCCATTATACAATTTAGTTTGATATTTGTTGAGATATGAGAATCGTACATTGGAAATCTAATGACGTCGAATGTGTAGTCGTCTGTTTTGTTATATAAATTTATAGCCCACTTATCATTAACTCGATTAATTAGAAGGTCTAGAAAAGCTGCTGAATTTTCACTATCATTTGCAGGCTCAAGACTAAGAGATGTAGGATACATATTTATGAGTTGATCAAAGTCACAAATATTTTTATAAAATATGGCAATATCATCCATATACCTAAACATGCGTGTATTGTAAACTAGATGCGAGTTGTTGTTACTTTTGAAAAAATTGAATTATATAATTGATAGAGTGAGATCTGCCAAGAGCGGTGAGGCGTTACCTCCTTGTGGGACACCTTTTGTTTGATGGAATACTTCGTTGTTGAAGATTAAGAAACTGTTTGTGACAATATAATGTATTATATGTTTAACCTCTGTTAGTGTGTAGCAATTCTGAGAGTATGTATCAGTATAAAAGCAGTGTTTAAATGCAACATTTATGTATGTTTCACCAGCATTTTTGAAACATAATTCGAGTAGTTCATACATATTTTTAAGGACACAATCGTGTGGTAAGTTGGTAAAAAGACTACTGAAATCCATAACCCGTATTTTATTGAAGCGGTGAAGACTAGAATTATTGGAAATTTGCATTGAATTATCAATTGAAAAAAAGTAAGATTTGTGGATATTATGATTGCTAGTTGCTTTACAGTAGTTTGAAAAATGTGTTCTTAATGTTTGAGTGTTTTTTGTGTTAAAATAGAGATGTTTTTAAGAGAACTAACTGTTATAAATCTCATTGTAATTGTAGGTTTATGGAGTTTGGGTATGGCATAAATGTTAGGTAGTTTTCTGTGATTATCTGGAAGATTAATACAGAAAAGACTCGAGTAATCACTGTGCCTGTTTATTATAGAATCTTTTGACTCTAAACTGTATGGTTGATATGTATCATTGCCCACTGTTTGGTAAACAATGTTAGAGTAAACTATGCCCAACTCTTTATGAAGGAAGTTACGGTATAATAAAGGACATGAAAAGCAGAAGCTGGAATTGGCCTTGTCCACACATGTTACAACGAAATTTTGTTTTATTTTGTGGATCTCCCGTGTGACTGCACGTATGCGTTGTTCTTCAAAAATAGCAGAAGTTAAGTTAAGGTCATCCAACAAGAATTTCATATTTGGAATAGGAATACTGTTCTTCATAAAGTATTTTTTGAGGCGAGTACTTAGCTCTTGAGAGGTTTCTTTGAGTGTTTGTTGAAAATGTGAGTGACTATATGGACAGAGGTACTTTGTGCCATTTAAAAGTAATTGTGTTGCTTTAGGATAGTTTGATGAGAATATTTCACAATTACCGGAAACTATATGAGAAATATTGTTAATAGACATTATTTCTTTTCCATTGTATTTAGATAGGAATGTGCTGCAAGTGCATGTAATGTTGTTTGCAGTAACTGAATTGACTGTTTTATGAAAATTTTTGGACCCAGTGGGATGTTGTATTTTGGAATAAATCGGATGCGTGGTATTAGAGAATTAGGAATGGAGTTAGTGTTGAATAATACTTTGATACTTTTTTTGACCTGATAATTGAGATTATTGTGTAGTGAGGCAAATTCAAGAAAAGGTATGTGTAAATCAAAGTCTGTTTGTTGAACGCTTTTTGTACTTGTGTTAGAAAAATGATAATGTATTGACATTCGACCGAATTGCTTCTGTGTTGCGCTTAAAATCGAAAGTAACATCATTGTTGTAGTATTGTCTTATAAGAAGTTTTTTGGTTGATGAAGGAATACTTGAATAGAGTTTAGAAAGTTTTGAATAACATAGTGTGGTTGAGATGTCTGGAGTTGGGTAATTGTTGCGAGAATGTGAACGTTTTCTTATTCCGCGATTTTTGGGTGGTCTTTTGATTTTGAGAGCGAAGTAAGGAAGTTTATTGTTTCCTAAACCTTTTTTGCTATTGTCACTGATAATACCATATCCTTTGATATTCTCATTTAAACCAAATGGATAAGCCGTGTTGAGTAATTTTATCCAGAACAATTCTTTTGTTTTTCTTATATTTCTATCGCTGTTATTACTGAGACTATCAAGTATATGGATAGAAAACATCTTTGTTTCTACGTCCGCCTGACATGCAGAAAAATGTTTGTATAGTAGTGTATCCGTTGAATTCTTTTTCATGTGGTACCGGTGTTGGCTAAATCGGCATTTGAGTGTTCTTTTTGTTTCTCCTACGTATTGTATTAGACATTTGGAGCATGTTATGCAATAAACTATACCAGTGCTGCAGCAATTTGTTGTGTTTGTAGAAAATGTAGGTGTATAATATCTGGTAGAACTGCTACGAGTGAGAAGCTCACGTGAAACTAGTGGACACATTTTACATCTTTTGTTAGTACACGTAGTACCTATTTCTTTAGACCCCTCCATAGAGATCATTTTTAAGTTGGGACCTATCTTAGTTGATTGGAAAGAGGTGGACTCAAAGTATTCGTGAGTTGTAGTAGAGCATGATAAAGTCCTTCCTTCAGCCGCTCCAGGCTTCCAGAAGCAAGGGTGAACAGGCGTCTCTTACTCTTGCGAGTTAACATGGAGGGCACGGAACTATACAGTTCCTTCCACGTTGGTACGTACGGTCTCCTAGGAAGTCATGAGTTAGCCATTTCACACCCATTACCCATCATGACTTCCACCGGTAGATGTGGGAACTCAGCCCAACTCCGTCATAGTACCTGGGTGAGGATGAAGTGAGATAATAGAAGTGAAAGATTGAATGTGAAACCTCGGTTCGTGTCTTCCGAGTTGATGGGAAAAGACTTTAAAAGAAACTAAAATCATAGGATCTATGAATAAAAAAACAAGTCTCTACCAATGATGGAAGAGTGCGTGGTATAATAAACTAAAATAAATTATTGAATCGATACTCCTACGCGGAGTATTCCAAAGCCCAGTATCTATAACATTTGTGGATATAGAATGGAAGGAATGGAGTAATACATTAAAGAGTTACTAAAGGAGTAAAAGGAAAGATGAATAAATTGTATAAATGAAACGTAAAGTAGTGTGAGTGTATAGAGAGTAGGAATAGAATACGATAATAAAAATAAATAATAATAATAATAATAGAGAATAATATCAAATAATAAGAGAACGAAAGAAAGTGGTGTCTGCTCAGATGAGCAGGGTGTGTTATTCGCTCAGTAAAGAGCGAAGGTGTGTTATATCCCAAGACCGAAGTCTTGGAATAGGCCAACACTAAGGTCGGTTGGAGCAGTGACTTCCATATAGGTGAAAATGTTAGGGAGTAAATAAGTATAGTGAATGTATTTGTACTGTCGCACCGTTTAGTGACAGCACTTGGGTCTTGTATGTATATGGACTGCGTCAAATAAGAGACCTCTTTGATAACAGATTTATTCAACACAATCGTATGCACAATACAAGGATGATCCAACGATCGCGGGAGCAAGCTCACCACACACGTTGGTTCGAAGAAGACTATTGCGGGAGCAAGCTCACCACACAAGTCTTTTGTAGTTGAAGAGGTGATCGCGGGAGCAAGCTCACCACACACACCTTTGGAGTTGTTGGCCAAAGACAGGCTTCTGGCTCGCTCGGTCCATCTCCGAGCGGCCCCGCCAAGGGGGGATCGTAGGCTTAAGTACCGTACATTGAGCGGAGCAGGAGGAAATCTATCTGCGTATAGAGTCTCATGCTACCTAACAATTGTATGCATCTTTACTAACCTCCTTCATTTGCATACTAACTAACGAGCTTATTAGTCAGACATTACATCACCATTTGTGGGTTCAAGGGGGCGAGAGTAATTCTCTTCATCATGCACACTCTCTAAACGTATGCTGACTGGGGTCAGTTTAAATGAAATAAAGTACATCCTTTGTTGATGTTACACTCGTGGGAAAATGAGCGATTTGAAACTACCAAGAAACTCAACAAGGATATTGATCTTGATGAATATACGATGGTTATAATAAAGTAATATAGATAAATACTACTAGTAGTTCACTATACAAGTGCGAGTCAGCACAGTATTTAACGTAAAGTGAATGTAATACAATTTGACAAGAAAGGTAAACAAATAGTAAAGGAGAGATAACTATTGGAAAGGATGAACGTATAACCAGCAAGAATCGATAATGCCCGAAAGTCTAATAGAAGAAAACAAGAAAATTTAAATGAAAGTGACAAAAAGTGTGGAACTTGGCAATAGTATTATTGTAATTATTATGAAAAAGTATGACCCTGATTTGAGACAAGGGAGGGGATGGAAGTGATAGAAATGGTGGTAGAGAGAGAGAACATTTTAGCTGATAGATGTTGAAAAATAAAGTAATATGAAAATAATTAAACAATATAACAAAAATTATAAGAAATAAGTGAAGACCTCGGGTGCTAGTTTCTGGTGTTAGATGGCATGAAGTGTAGTATTTCATGTGCACGATGTTATGATTTTAACTATATACGTAAACCTTCAATCAATCAATAATCGTCATATCTTTGAATATCTTTCATCATATTGATGCATACATTTTAATGTGTCAATAAATATTTAATATTTAATAAGAAACTCCAGGCACCTCACACCAAAGCAATCGAGTATGAAGTTTTCGAAAAGACCGGATACGCTTGGCCAATTGCCAACATTCACACATTCGGAAACTCTGACGTCAGGCAATCCCCATTTCTGTACACGTGGGTTCCACTGTTTACTCATTTACTGTCAAATATCTTTATCTTTGATAGCCCCACCCTGGGAGGCAGGTCCCAGCCCCATAGCGTCAGTGTGTAAAATCACTGATTTGGATGGGACCTTCCCTCAAGAATGGCAGCAAGAACAGTAGTTTTGCAAAACACAAGTACTTGGCAGGAATCGAACTGCCGACCTGCCTCTGATCGGTTCTCTTATCAGCGCCTTAAACCACTCGGCCATAATGCGTTATGGCCTTAGATCACAAAGTTATTACAAATTTACTATTAGCGCTTTAAAAGCACTAATTACTTTACACTCTTTAGGGATGCAATGCCTCAAATCTCAAACTTCTGATTGGCTCCGGTATCACTTGGCACCGGCCATTTCGTCTCATGACGCCGTCGCTCCATATCCCGAGCTACCGGAGCTTTGTTCGATATCGATTCGTTTAATTATTGATTTTTTCTGTTTAATCTACTATTAGTCATTTCAAAGTTCTAATTGCTTTGTTCTGTCTACTTAAATATCTTATTTGGTTGTCTCTCTTCAGCTTTTGTACAGAATAAGTTTTTAAGGTGTACATACGTTCGTAAATCAGTATTTTCCTTCTAGTTTTGAATTTATTATCTTCGCACTTGATGTTCACATAGAAATTGACCAGAGGTCATATTCACCAACACACAGGGAGCCCTCCCTAGGCTCACGAGCGCTGTAAATCTCATCTACTCTCGCACTCTCTAGCTCTTTGGGGAGGTTTGGGTGGGCTCCCTGCGTGTTGCTTATACGACCTCTGCTCAACATCATCATACAATTCATTAGAATTAGTTCAAGAAAACGCCAATCAAAGAAAAGAAAAGATCCTCCTTACAAACCAAATCTCGGGTGCTCATATTTCCTTTAAATGTAACTTTTTGCCATGAATACCTCAAATATGTAAAAACACTTGGGAGTTAGGCTAGGTCTTCAGGTGAAAATAGTTTATTAAAACCAAAAAAAATGTGCATTTGATGATCACAAACTACAAATTAACTTGATAAGAATAATCAGAACAACTCTCCTCACTAAAAGTTTGACACAAGAAATGCGTGATATGAAATTGTGTTTCTGCCAAACCGATCTCGCTCAGTCTCTCTCTTTCTCTACTCTGTCAGCTCTGTGTTATACTCTCTCCTCTACTCTTTCTATTCCTTTTTATCTTTCCGCTCTCATTCTCTTCGGCACACTCTCTTTCTTCAGTTTCTCTCTTTCTATACACCATTCATCCCTCAATTCTCCAATCAACCTCAAACCTCTCAACTTCTCTCTTTCGCTCTCTCCCCATCTCCTTCTCCACCTTGCTCTCACCACCACCTCCTCTCTCTCTCTCTCTCTCTCTCTCCACTCTCTCCCTCCTCTCTCTTTTCTTTCAAGTGGTCAGGCTTCCCTATTTGGTCAAACAGTTATTTCAAAATTCAACTTACTTTGAGAATTCGCCTTGTGTTTATAGTTTCCTAGATCAATGGTGTCATGTAATTGAGTTCGTGCTTGAGCTTATGCAAAAAAGCATAATGAGGAACGGAAATCTATTTCAACAACAAGGAAGACACCACTGAGGTTGTGCACGATCTTGTGAATTTGCAAGTTGAGAGAGCAGGAGGCTAGAACTCAACCCCAGAGTTGCAGTTGTGAAACAGCACCCAGATTTCCCAGTGTTGGGGAGAGTACCAGAGGACTAGGGATACCCAACCCCCAGAGACCAAACCTCCCAAGCGTACCTTCGCCAAAAGCTAAGGGAACACCATTTTCGGTTGGGGAAGTTTGATTACACGATTACCCTTTGTCGGCTGGGAATTGTCCAGTGATTGTACTACCTGTACAATCCCCGGTGAGGATCTACAGCCGCCGCCCAGTACCTAGTCTAAAGCGGGCAGACCGAGTGCTGCCCGCCAACTAGGCGCCTCCCTTCGGCATTTACTTTCTGCGACGGATAAACGGGGAGTCGGGTTAATCGGGTAATCAAACTTCCCCAACCGAAAACGGTGTTCCCTTAGCGATTGGAGAAAGTACACCTGGGAGATTTGGTCCCCGGGGGTTGGGTATCCCCAGCCCTCTGGCACTCTCCCCAACACTGAGAAACCCGAGTGCTGTTTCACAACTGCAACCCGAGGGTTGAGTTCTAGCCCCCTGCTCGCTCAACGAGCAAATCCACAAGATCGTGCACAACTTCAGTGCTGCCACCCATGTTGTTGAACTAGGTCCCAGTTACTCAAAATGATTTTCCACACAAACACAAACCCGACGTCAATTGCATGATACCCCTCCTGCTCTAGGTAACTAAAAATCCAAGACAATTTCAAAAAGTAAGCTAGGCACAGAGCAAAGGTCACCAGAATTGAGAAGCATTACCACCGCCTATGAACCTTACAAAAATCACCCTCTATCCCCTCTCATCTTTTTCTCTTTCATTCACCCACTCTCTCCTTATCTCATCCTCTTTATCTTTCTTCACTCTCCCCACTTCCCACTCTTTCCATCACGTACTCCCTCATTTTTTTCATCTTAAACTCTACTCTATGCCTCTATTTTACTTATTCCCGTCCCGCACTAACCTTCCCTCACCCATTTCTTCTCTCTTTCTCACTCCCGTTCCTCTCACTTTATCGCTGTCCCGTAACTCCCTAGCTCACACTCCTCATTCCCTCCACCTCTCTCACGCCGCCTCTCTCTCTCTGTCTGTCTCTCACGCACTCGCCCTCTCTCTCAAGCTCATTCTCTCCACCTCTCTCACTCCGCCTCTCTCTCTCTCTGTCTGTCTCTCACGCACTCCCCCTCTCTCTCAAGCTCAATCTCTCTCACTCGTGTCGAGGTGTTTTCGTAGAAAAAGACTCCACAATCTTTTATACAGTAACCCACAGTACGTTATTATTAAGCTTTCCATAAACATTTTCACCAAGCACGCCCAAAGCTCAATTTGCGAATTAACTCAAGCCCGTATTGACTACTGTCTGTCACATACACTGACATAATACAATACTCTGGGATTCCTGGCTTACGGTACTACCAAAGTTTATCTCCCACGTAATGTACAAAAAGGCATTTAGGGAAAGCATATCAGCAAGAAATAACGGTTATAAACCAGGAGGAATGCACGATTGAATTGATCTTAATGGATAAAATGCCAAAAACTACATATCTGCACTAGGTAGAGATCAAAATAGTTCGTGAGCCAATACTGGCCCGTTACTCAATGGTAGATGAAAAAGTCGGCTTACTTTCCTACCCCGAGAAATAAAATGTTATCTCAATAGAATGGAAATGGACCAAGAAAAGAACCTACAGTAAAGCCAAATTTTACAGTTTTCGGACGTCAACTTCATACGCATAACTCATAGATGTTGTAGCACTAATGCAAGAAAATGAGATAAGAACATATCGAGCTTCTACGGTACCTTATGTAGACGACTCACAGTTGGGGCCCTATGCAAGATAGAGAAATTAACTAAACTTTCACAATCTCAGTTAACTTTTTTTCGTCTTTCAAAAAAACTGAATAAACTTGCCTATCGGAACACCGTAGTTAAGTCGAAGGAATAAGAGGAGGACGGGGATAGATTCACTTGAGTGAATCTCCAATAGCGTCCGGGGGTGGGCCGTATGAACGCCAGCAAATAATATAGGGACCAGTTTTTCAGGCTAGTTAATGATAACCACTATGATGCTCCAATGAACGAGTTCGTACAGGGTCAACCTCATCTTGTTATATATAATGAAACTCAGACATAGCCCCACACATAGTCCTTTTCTTCTGTACAATCTGTACTACCTCCAGCGTTGTCCCT
The DNA here is from genome assembly GCA_036852015.1 of Pelodera strongyloides. Taxonomy (NCBI): domain Eukaryota; kingdom Metazoa; phylum Nematoda; class Chromadorea; order Rhabditida; family Rhabditidae; genus Pelodera; species Pelodera strongyloides. Next base: position 114,218 of record JAANDG010000385.1, on the reverse strand, counting down.
ATTGCGTTATATTCTCCCAGATATTTTTGTTTGTTTCGGTGGTTTTTAAAGTATTTATTCCTTATTACATGTGAACTGTTCATCCAGTACTAAATAATATAAGACCATGCCGTTATAGACCATGCTTTAATTGTTGCCCTGCTACATGTTTTTTTCAGGTGTATTTGTATTATTTTAATGAATTGTTTAGCACATACGTATGCCTATTGTCTATAACTATAGCTGGGGATAAACCTCGCCGGTGTGGTTCACGTATGTTTGCGAGACGTTTCTGGTTGAATTCATTTACCACCACCGAGCTTCGATGTCTAATACTCTAATTCCGGCGATGGTTGGCCGGTGAGCTCACTGGCTGGCTTAGGCTGTGATTTATAGATATTTAGGCATATTTATTTACCTGGTTTATATCGCAGCTAAACCACAGTGGCTAACAACTATATAGTACCACGGGAGCTGAACGATTCTGTTTTTTTATTACTGACGATTTTTTTTATATTTCCATCCGTTGTTGCACAATTAACCCCTATTTATGGGTTACGCACCCTTCAAATAAACGCACTATGGCAACTTTCTACAGTAACCCATGTCACTGGAAAATGTATACAGTATATACAGTTCCTAAGAAAGCACCGTAGCGCCCTAGCTTCAGCGCGGATGATTCCATCACAAATTTTCAATTCATTCGCGCAAAGAACTACTGGTAATTGAGTCAATTGAGCAAATGGCTAGTGCAGTAAGGTCGGCTAATTACCTTTATAATTAACTAATTGACGCAAAGAAAATGACCGGCCTGAGTCCCTCCTTCTTCATCTGGTCCAGCTAGCCGAGGAAGCCTTTGTGGTGGATGTGGTCCCCGAACTCCGCGATACTGACCCGGACGTTGAGCTCGTCCTTGAGTCCGATGGTGTCCTCGACGGTCGCCTTGACTTCATTCTTCAGGTGTTGAGGCACATCACATTTCCCATTCCTTCAAGTTTCCTGAAACGTATTGGTGGTTAAATAAGTTAACGATAAGTATATATACTAACCTAGCGTATTACGGTAAGATTACTAGAGTATAGTTAGAGTCCTATTGCGCTTTTATACATATTTGAATATTTATTATACCCTTTAAAAGAGCGCAACGCCGTGAGAGACGATGAAAATATATTTCATACATCTAATTCAACAGTTTTAATTGATTCGAGCAGATGTCATTCGAGCAGAAAAATTATCGCACTAGAATGGATAGCAAAGTCCAAGGTCCCACGATTCACTAATTGACACGAATCAGTAAATTAAAGTACCCACTAGCGTCCACGATTCCTGAACGGGTCCAGTTGGTCCGAGTTGTATGGTGCTCCTCGTTGCCGATCTGGTCCACGTCCGTCTTGTTGACCTGGACGTTGAGCTCGTCCGTGATCTTGATGTTGAGCTTGTACTTGAGTACGGCGGTGTCCTGGATGGTGGTATTTCCGCCATTCTCTCCCCAGCACCCTTTACATTCGTCACATTTTCTGAAATATATTGATTAATTAGATTATCAGCAATTATCTTAACGACGTAACATACATAGATAGTTTACTAGACAAATATGGTTATATTTTTAGCTCAAGGAGCTAATAAGAGACCATAGAATACAAAAAGATGGAAATGCACACAACATCATAGAAAACAAATAGTCAATCGAAGAGCAAGACTGGGAAACTGTCTCGAAATAGACACGTGGTTTAATTTTAGCATAGACAGTCGCATGCTAATTTGTATTTAGCGCCCGCTTGTGAATGTCGAAAAGAGCAAACTACAAACACAAACTGTACCAATAACTAAAGAAAGTTAAACCAAATGTTAAGCAATTAGTATTTTATAAGATAGGGTGTATATCGAATACTACTTGGTATAAAAAAATTAAAAGCTGAGTATTTTAGAAGTAGCAATTGTTTTTGCTAGAATGGTGAATAGAAAACTGCAACGGGAACTCCAACAGCATTTGTATTTAAAGGGAATATGTAGGCCCTTTTTGAAGTTAAGCTGTATTAATAGAATGCGTGTTGCCCATTAAGGAAACAATAACAAAAGTTGTCTACAATTACCCACTTAAAAGAAAATCAATTACAAAGCTCGCCTTTTCCATAGTAAACGCTAATTCGGAACCCTTGCATAAATTTGGGACCGATTGAATAAATTTCAGTTTAAATCGGCAAATAGCAAGATTCAAGATGCAGCGCATTCCAATTTCGTATTTACATATTCAGTCGCCTATTTAAATTAACGTCTGGTATGGAAACGCTAGTTTCACTTTTTTTTGCTCATTTTGAGTGCCTACATATTCGCTTTAATAATTTACAAAGTGAAAAAATAAGTCTAGGTTGACATACATGATTTCTTTGATAGACTGAACTGGGCGTTTGAGCGACTATTTTCGAAAAATTAGCATAAATTACGCATGTTAATTTGATATGCATCGAGAGGTAATTATGCTAATTAAGTGGAATACTGTACCAATAGACAAATCCAAATGCTCATTGAGTATGTTGCTAACCAAACCACCGATGATGGCAGGAATTGAACCCCGGTTGTGTTGGTGGGAAAACGGCATAGAAATATGAGAGTATGGCGAGTTCAACAAAGCTTGGGTGTTTAGATTTAATTACGTTCAGCGTTTTCAAGAAAACATAAGTAAACTAACAAACAAAATGTAATAAATATGAAACCATGAAATATTTACCAATGATCAATCAAATTAGCTTTACAAAACAGCATATTAAAGTTACAAATAAATTGTAAATGCACACAACATCATCGAAAACAAGTGGATAGAGAGTACTGAGTAGCCTGTGAGACTGTTTCAAAATAGACACGCGGTTCAATTTTAGCATGACAGTCGCATTCTAATTTGTATTTAGCGCGCGCTTGGGCCAATTGTACATTACGCCCCCGAACCCCCGAACCACTGAACCCCCAAAGGCGCCCCCAAGAACCCCCGGGGGTTGTGAACCCCCTGCGCGACGCGTGAACCCCCGAGTCGTGAACCACCTCAGCAAGAACCTCCGAAAAGTGAACCACCGAGGGTTGAACACCCGGATAGTGAACCACCGAGGGTTGAACTCCCGGATAATGAACTATCATGGGTCAAAGGTTGTTAAAGCTGTATAGCAGTGGGATTTGTTTATTATAATCATGCTTATTTGTACAACTCATGGGAATGCATTTATACGACACACATTACAAATCGGCCCGTCATACCGCTTTATATCTTCGGAGATGAACTAGCATTGACTTACTAAATTACTATGGTAATTCGCGAAAGTATATAGCAAATCAGCAAAACCTTTTGACACCGCAACTCCACGCTCTAATTGTACGGATGTAACCCAATATTTGTTGGGGATCAAGATTATTATTGTGAAAATCCCTTTGGAAGATATATTTGGTAAAACAAGACTCTTGCTGTGAATTGAATAGCAAAGTGAAACTTTGAAAAAGAAAATAAGACTGTCTGCCTATCTATCGCCACACATAGCCTCCGAGCATTTACCAGGACCAGCTTCCTTTTACATTTGTCACTTATTGTTAGTATACATAGAAAATACTTCTTTGCGACTGCGAGCAAGATCTTTCCTTTTTTTACAGCGTCACTTTGTGCCTAGTTCTCACGTCCGTTTGCCGTGCAACGTGAAACTAGGAGAGTGCGCAGCGAAACAAAAACGAGGGTTCCTCCAGGTTTCGCCGCGCACTTTGCCCATGCCAGACGCTCGCCTGGTATGCCGAGAAAAAGGGCAGATACAAAGGATGCGCGGCGCGCTTTCGCCCAATCTTCGCCCGAATTTCGCGAACGGGTAGTCACTGTCATTGTCAGTGCACTCGCCCAGAACTGGCGATAGCGATTGTCCGGCGAAGACTGGGCAAAGTGCGCGGCGAAACCAAGGCGAAATTTTTTTCGCCCCGCACCAACGAGTTTCGTCAGTGTGCACACCCCGTTTCATTTGTTTTCTGGGGCGTTACCGCACATATCTGGGTTTTCAGTTTTGCATGATTTTGTTGGCGAATATTTAAAGGGAATATGTAGGCACTCAAAATGAGCAAAACAACTGCGCAACTAGAGTTTCCACACCAGACATGAATTTAAGTAGGTGACTGAATATGTAAATTCGAATATTCTCATTTGCATGCAAATATGTCGCTGTTGCATGCTATATGCCGATGTATGCACACATATGCAAAAAATTTTGCTCCATCAGCACTGCCGTGTAAGCCAGGGGGTCAAGCAACGCGTTCACTATGGAAAAGATGAACTTTGAAAATCATTTTCTTTTAAATGGGGAACTTTTAACAATTTTTGTTGTTGTTTCCCTAATGAGGAACACACATTCTATTAATCCAGCTTAACTTCAAAAAGGGCATACATATTCCCTTTAAAAAGAATGACATTATTACCGCAACGTTATAGATTTGTAGATAATCATGCTAAAATAACATGGATATCCCAATTCTTGAGTCAGAGTAACCATGTCGGTAATAGTCGGAATATTAACATTAGGACCCAATCTCATTAGCATTTAGGATAGTCATGAGTGGGAAAGTTCACATAGTTAAAACATTTGTCACAATAATGAAAGATTTGCGTTGTCATTTTAATTTTCTTTCCATTAGTAGCACTGACGGAAGTTGGAGTGCAAGCGGCAACCTTACGGCGTGCAATTACCATTTTGCAACGTGATGGAGTGCAAAAATGTACGCGTATAATGAAAATAACGTGCAACTTGCCCGCCGTTATCACGCCGCTTGCACGCCAAAAGCCCGAGACGAAATGGCGCGAGTTGGGGGTGCAAGTGGCAAGTTCATAGTCCAACGCGATCCATAATTCTACCAAAAGTTGTGTTTGGGCTTATAATTAGCGCATACGCATGTTTGTCATGATTTACATATTTTATTATCACTTTCAATTAATATTGCCTGGGTTTCCATGGAACTTGGGTGATTTTTCACTGTTACTTTAGAAGTTGTGACCTAAGATATGTAAGAGAATTACAGATCAGAGAGGCAAAGTCATTTGTAGTTTACATTCTCTTTTGTAGCGCACTTCGCCACGGTCACTTCTACGCCGCACCCGTGCACCGTAAATGAGTTCTTTACTCCAAAATGCGGAGAAAGTCTGGAAATTTTTCAAAAATCTACTTTCTTTTTTCTGGCCTAAAATTTTTTAATTATTATTTAATTTTTGCCCTAAAATCTGTAATCTGTACAGCTTTCAGATGAATTTTGAGTAATTTATGCTGCTTCGTGATTCGTGACCGTTGCGTGTTGTTTGGGGTTCTGATTGTAAAATTTTTTTTCGGTAAATTTTTATTCATTTGTAATTCAGCTTTTGTACGCAGTTCTGCTCATGGAATATGCTCGATACCTTGGACCAGATTCGTGTGAGTATCGCACTTTTCCTGTACTTATTTTCGTATGATAATCGACGAATTTGTCGTTAAAATGTCTGTTCTTGAGTTTTTTCTAATTTGCTTCTAATTTGCTTCAAGTCAGCTGAAATTTTTTTTATTCATGCTTGTCCTGAGGGATATTGAGACCTAAAGACGATGTTTTTTCTCGTAAGTGCGGCCGCTCAAATACAATAGTTGCATTTTTCGAACTTATAGTTGTGGATATCCTGAAGAGGTGTCCCGTGTAATCAACTGAATTCACATGCCAGAATCTGCTTCAACGACTACCAGGTTTGCTCGCTGATATTGCTTCTAACACTACTTCTTTGAACAGTGATGAGACTGCCAGTGACAAATGTGTCGTGTTCTTATTTTAAGTACGTTAATACATACGGCTTATTATGTACCTTTTTTGGTTAATTTGCCCGCCAGGTGATTTTTTGTGTTATTTAATCATGATTCAATTGTTCCAGATTGGGTGCCGATCTCTTATCTCTTCACCAGTACGCTATGGAAAACATGAGGCACTTCACTTAGAAGGTAAGTGTTTATTTGGTCTGTTGACATTTTTTTGAAACATTGAAACCGCGTAAATTTTGATTTTGATGGTGCTTTTCTTTGGGATGATTTTATCCTCTTTGAATCCGCGTTCGTGATACAGAATTCCGAACAAAAAAAAACTTTTAAAAGTAGTTCGCGTTGGTCGGTCTAAACAGTAATTCATTTCCACTACGACATTGGACATTTGGCCCGTGGGCACATAGCCATTTATATACCACAACCAGCAAGCATACTTGCGCACTATGTCAAGAAAAGGGGCCATCGCGGCTAGCGGCCATTTTTCACCGCGCGTCCATAAAGGTAAAGCAAATAGGGTATGACTAATCATTAGCATAGGCAGTTGAAGTGTCATTGTGTCGTATTGTTCCCATACTATTTGACTCATCTCTAGTTTTTAGAGATAGGCAAGTCCACACACCAACCCGCGCTACTTGTGCCTCTATTGCATCCACATAGCTTAATACCTTCATGTTCTTGTATTTAAAATGAGCAGGAACTACATTTTGAAAGTTTTTTCGGAATTCCGTATCCGTTCGAACGCGCCCTTAACCGAATGCACTAATAGGGAACAGATGATGGGGCCTTCGACAATCTTAGTTTTTGTCACTTGTTCATACTTTTCGTATAGTTACTTTTGTCACACAAATATTCGCGCTCAAAATGGTGCCTCCTAAATTAATGCCTGATTAGCGTAAGTGTATGGCCACGGTCGGCGGTCCTCCCTTGTGAAAAGGTGATTTTGGTAAATAACAAGGGTGCAGCTTATTGAACTAGATCTATTGAACTGTCACATATGTATTTCTTTAGTCCTGTCATTGCCTACTCGAGGATCGTACTCGAGCGGCACCACGGAATTTTCTGGTACCTGTTGTCCTGTTTTCTTCTGATACACGTAAGTTGTGCACCATTGCTCTTTGATTCTTTCATAATCTTCATAGTTTTAGTCTAGTTTATGGGATTTCCATGTATGCGATTCGCACCTGCGAAAATGTCAAACCGCTGTCCATGTTCCAGTCATTTTACATGCATGTCAACTGCCTACCGTAACCCATGCGAATCGCACGTTTGACATGGTCCTGCAGCGAAAGTGTATCAGATCCATATACTATTTGAAATAAATCCATACTATTTTGAAATAGATCCATACTAGATCCAAAATCGCTGCGGGACCATGTCCATGTCATTTACATCGACTCGAACATGGACAGCGGTTTGACATTTTCGCACGTGCGAATCGCAAACATGGAAATCCCGTCACCTATCACACATGTTGTAATTGGTGATTTTTTACAGTAGCGTTGTAGGTGTACTTCTGTACTGGACAACAGAACTTGTCTTACCTTTTGTGCGATGTGTGTGTTTTGATTATCACGGCCTATATTTCTCGTAAGTTCGAATTTTCAGGCGACTGTGTTTTTCTCTTATGGCATCAACTCGGACTCGTGAATTGAAGTCGTTGAAGCCATGCCCCACAAATTTTTACTTTGTTCATGAATAAATTTGTATATTCTGTTGATGTTCACGTTGTGAGACGTTTCATTTTTTACATCTTAGCGGACAGTATCATTAGTGTGTGTGGTGTATCCCATTATGAAAATTATGGGACCGCCACGAAGACTTCCTGGGAGTGCTCGCGCTACCACAACACTTTACCGCATAGTTTTTCATGGCATAATTCTTGTCAGGTAATAGTTTGTCGGCAAGTAAGTGGGTATGCGTGCCTTCGGCAAACGTCCAGTGTGTCCTCTGATTGTGAGTGATTAGTTAGATAATTTCTGATCGCCTCATTTAAAGAAAGCGCGATACTTATCCATAGAGAACAAATGTGATAACAGACTTATAATTTGAGCGTGGATTTGCGGTGTTACAGTTTTTTTTTTACCGATTTAATGTCTACGTTTTCGGTTTACCGTAACGTGATTTTTACATGCTAGTTCATCTCCGAAGATATAAAGCGGTATGACGGGCGGATTTGTAATGTGTGTCGTATAAATGCATTCCCATGAGTTGTACAAATAAGTGTGATTATAAGAAACAAACCCCACTTTCAAAAACCGGATGCTATAGCTTTATCAACCTTTGACCCATGATAGTTCATTATCCGGGAGTTCAACCCTCGGTGGTTCACTATCCGGGTGTTCAACCCTCGGTGGTTCACTTTTCGGAGGTTCTTGCTGAGGTGGTTCACGACTCGGGGGTTCACGCGTCGCGCTGGGGGTTCACAACCCCCGGGGGTTCTTGGGGGCGCCTTTGGGGGTTCAGTGGTTCGGGGGTTCGGGGGCGTAATGTACAATTAGCCCGCGCTTGTATGCTAATAGAGTGAGCAAAACACAAATGAGCAAACTATAAGCACAAACTGCACCAATAACTAAAGAAAGTTAAACCAAAGTAAAGCAAATAGTATTTTATAACATAGGGGTGTATATCGAGAAAATATTTAAATGTAATAAAAAATTAAAAGGAGTATTTTAGAAGAAGCTATGTATCTGCAGCACATGCGACCGATACATTTATTGTATTATGAGTTGTTTTTGCTAAGAAAGTGAAAAGTAAACTTTAACGGGAAATCCAATGGAATTTGTAAGTATTTAATAATTTACAAAGTCTATTTTTATATTTATGTATGAAATACAGCCAAAGAAACTTGAGTGGTATCGTGGTATGCTTATAACACTAAGGAAGCAAAATAAATAAATATATGTTGGCAAACATATTGACAGACGGGTACATGATTTCTTTGATAAACTGAACTGGGCGTTTGAGCGACTATTTTCGAAAAATTAGCATAAATTACGCATGCTAATTTGATATGCAACGACGGCTAATTATGCGGATAAGGTGGTATTCTGTACCTATAGCCAAATACAAACACTAATTGAATGTTGCTAACCAAACCACCGATGATGGCAGGAATTGAACCCCGGTTGTGTTGGTGGGAAAACGAAATATGAGATTAGATTATGGAAACTACGGCGAGTTCAGTAAAACTTGGGTGTGTAGTTTAAATTACGTTCAGCGTTTTCAAGAAAACATAAGTAAACCAACAAACAGAATGTTATAAATATGAAAACCTCGAAAATATTAATCAATGGTCAACGTGACTTATCTTGGAAAAGGAACTTCTTGGAACGTGACTTTTCTATATCTTGGAAAAAATAACATGAAATATGTTTACGAAGTGAAAAACTTTGCATTGGGTTCGGTTAGTACAATTAGAGATCTTGGCATACAAGTGCAAAACAATTGGCAATACGTCGATCATATAAGCAAAATGTGTATTAAAGGAATGGGAGCCTGGTTTGCGATTAACAAAACCATAAAACAGAGAAATCCTTTAATACTCTTGAAAGCATATAAAACATATGTTCGGCCAATCCTTGAATTTGCAAGCGTTGTTTGGAGCCCTTACTTAAAGAAAGACATAACCAAAGTTGAAAAAGTTCAAGCCCGTATTACGCGCATTATCTTTCAAAAATGTTTTGGACAATCTCCGATCCCTTGCTATAGCGAAAGGCTACGTAAGTTTAACCTTTTATCTCTGCAACAACGACGTATAAAGCAAGACCTTGTATTTGCATTCAAGTTACTCAAGGGAGAACTCTCCACCTCGTTTAGTAAATACTATGCTTGGAGACCAACTAGAGGTCGTATTTCATCTTTTGAATTGCATGTACCCTTCTCAAAACTGAATCCTTATTATCACAGTTTCTTTATTCGCACGGCTAAATGGCTAAACAAACTCCCAGACAAACTTTTACAATTACCAAGTTCGAAATCTCTTAGTCGGCGTTTAAAGTCAATGGATAGAAATGATGGTAGAAATGATCTACTTACGATGTTAGAAATAAATGATGTAACATCCAACTTCCGAGAGTATACCCTTACTTTGAATCGTTAATGATAATTCGTTTAGTTTATGGAATGAACTGGTAGGGAACCCATATTACCCTTGGTATTTGATTTCGACTACGAAGAAGAAGAAGCTATTATTCTGTCTACGAAGAAGAATTAACTACAAATCTTTGTTTAATCGCGTTATGTATTTCATTGTTCGATTGGTTCTTTTCTTGTAAACATTATGCGGGATATATCGATGCGGGTCTTTATTCTAACACTGTGCTTTGTTATTTGTGCCTTTCTTTTTTCGTCATAGTTTTGCAAAGTTTCCCAAAATCAAGTGGATTATCCACTAAAAGCCATTTGCGGCGCTGCGACATTTTATTGTAGCGCATAAGGTTGCCTGCGGGTGGAGGGTATTCACTGTGCTAGTTTTTGAGATTCAGTTGTAATAGTTACTTTTACCTAAGCCCAATTGTGAAGTTCTTATCTCGTGGCCCATTTTTTTGAGGTAACAATACAATGTCGCCCATATAACAAAGGATTTGGGGAAATATTTGCAAAACGATGTAAAGCAGACCAAGAGTATGATAATACACCTTCACATTTTTCTTTTACCCGATTGCTAATCGACTACAGTACAACTGGTTTCGTTATATCTACATTGCTTTCTCTTCATCATATTATTTGATGCACACCTCGGTGTTATTTAATAAATAAATAAATAAATAAACAAACCAACGCTCCATATCCCGAGCTACCGGAGCTTTGTTCGATATCGATTCGTTTAATTATTGATTTTTTCTGTTTAATCCACTATTAGTCATTTCAAAGTTCTAATTGCTTTGTTCTGCCTACTTAAATATCTTATTTGGTGGTCTCTCTTCAGCTTTTGTACAGAATAAGTTTTTGAGGTGTACATACGTTCGTAAATCAGTATTTTCCTTCTAGTTTTGAATTTCTTCTCTTCGCACTTGATGTTCACATAGAAATTGACCAGAGTTCATATTCACCAACACACAGGGAGCCCTCCCTAGGCTCACGAGCGCTATAAATCTCATCTACTCTCGCACTCTCTAGCTCTTTGGGGAGGCTTGGGTGGGCTCCCTGCGTGTTGCTTATACGGCCTCTGCTCAACATTATCATACAATTCATTAGAATTATTCAAGAAAACGCCAATCAAAGAAAAGAAAAGATCCTCCTTACAAACCAAATCTCGGGTGCTCATATTTCATTTAAATGTAACTTTTTGCCATGAATATAATATAATAATAATATTTATTACGCACACAAAAATGTACACACACAGTTTGTCGATAAAATACACAAAGACATAAAAAGCGAACAAAAAAGAAGTACAACAATATACAGGAGATCATAACTGAAGGCTACGAATGGGAAAATATTGTCGGATTGCTCTCAATCATTAACGAGGTTCGATGTACGAATGAGTGTCTGCGTACCATTTTAATTACTCTGGAAATAATGACCTTTGATCTACCTCTACGTGTGATAGAAACTCGAAACTTGTACATTTTTTGTAAGTGTATTCCACACTTACCGGCCAATATTTTCCGGAGCATTTTAGCATCAGCACTCTTTCTGTACCTCAAATATTATGTAAAAACACTTGGGAGTTAGGCTAGGTCTTCAGGTGAAAATAGTTTATTAAAACCAAAAAAAATTGTGCATTTGATGATCACAAACTACAAATTAACTTTACAAGAATAATCAGAACAACTCTCCTCACTAAAAGTTTGACACAAGAAATGCGTGATATGAAATTGTGTTTCTGCCAAACCGATCTCGCTCAGTCTCTCTCTTTCTCTACTCTGTCAGCTCTGTGTTATACTCTCTCCTCTACTCTTTCTATTCCTTTTTATCTTTCCGCTCTCATTCTCTTCGGCACACTCTCTTTCTCCAGTTTCTCTCTTTCTATACACCATTCACCCCTCAATTCTCCAATCAACCTCAAAACTCTCAACTTATCTCTTTCGCTCTCTCCCCTTCTCCTTCTCCTCCTTGCTCTCACCACCCCCTCCTCTCTCTCTCTCCACTCTCTCCCTCCTCTCTCTTTTCTTTCAAGTGGTCAGGCTTCCCTATTTGGACAAACAGTTATTTCAAAATTCAACTTACTTTGAGAATTCGCCTTGTGTTTATAGTTTCCTGGATCAATGGTGTCATGTAATTGAGTTCGTGCTTGAGTTTATGCAAAAAAACATAATGAGGAACAGAAACCTATTTCAACAACAAGGACGACACCACTGAAGTTGTGCACGATCATGTGAATTTGCAAGTTGAGAGAGCAGGAGGCTAGAACTCAACCCCAGAGTTGCAGTTGTGAAACAGCACCCAGATTTCCCAGTGTTGGGGAGAGTACCAGAGGACTAGGGATACCCAACCCCCAGAGACCAAACCTCCCAAGCGTACCTTCGCCAAAAGCTAAGGGAACACCATTTTCGGTTGGGGAAGTTTGATTACACGATTACCCTTTGTCGGCTGGGAATTGTCCAGTGATTGTACTACCTGTACAATCCCCGGTGAGGATCTACAGCCGCCGCCCAGTACCTAGTCTAAAGCGGGCAGACCGAGTGCTGCCCGCCAACTAGGCGCCTCCCTTCGGCATTTACTTTCTGCGACGGATAAACGGGGAGTCGGGTAATCGGGTAATCAAACTTCCCCAACCGAAAACGGTGTTCCCTTAGCGATTGGAGAAAGTACACCTGGGAGATTTGGTCCCCGGGGGTTGGGTATCCCCAGCCCTCTGGCACTCTCCCCAACACTGAGAAACCCGAGTGCTGTTTCACAACTGCAACCCGAGGGTTGAGTTCTAGCCCCCTGCTCGCTCAACGAGCAAATCCACAAGATCGTGCACAACTTCAGTGCTGCCACCCATGTTGTTGAACTAGGTCCCAGTTACTCAAAATGATTTTCCACACAAACACAAACCCGACGTCAATTGCATGATACCCCTCCTGCTCTAGGTAACTAAAAATCCAAGACAATTTCAAAAAGTAAGCTAGGCACAGAGCAAAGGTCACCAGAATTGAGAAGCATTACCACCGCCTATGAACCTTACAAAAATCACCCTCTATCCCCTCTCATCTTTTTCTCTTTCATTCACCCACTCTCTCCTTATCTCATCCTCTTTATCTTTCTTCACTCTTTTTTTTTTTTTTTTTTTTTTTTTTTTTTTTTTTTTTTTTTTTTTCATCTTAAACTCTACTCTATGCCTCTATTTTACTTATTCCCGTCCCGCACTAACCTTCCCTCACCCATTTCTTCTCTCTTTCTCACTCCCGTTCCTCTCACTTTATCGCTGTCCCGTAACTCCCTAACTCACACTCCTCATTCTCTCCACCTCTCTCACTCCGCCTCTCTCTCTCTCTCTCTCTCTCTCTGTCTGTCTCTCACGCACTCCCCCTCTCTCTCAAGCTCAATCTCTCTCACTCGTGTCGAGGTGTTTTCGTAGAAAAAGACTCCACAATCTTTTATACAGTAACCCACAGTACGTTATTATTAAGCTTTCCATAAACATTTTCACCAAACACGCCCAAAGCTCAATTTGCGAATTAACTCAAGCCCGTATTGACTACTGTCTGTCACATACACTGACATAATACAATACTCTGGGATTCCTGGCTTACGGTACTACCAAAGTTTATCTCCCACGTAATGTACAAAAAGGCATTTAGGGAAAGCATATCAGCAAGAAATAACGGTTATAAACCAGGAGGAATGCACGATTGAATTAATCTTAATGGATAAAATGCCAAAAACTACATATCTGCACTAGGTAGAGATCGCAAAATAGTTCGTGAGCCAATACTGGCCCGTTACTCAATGGTAGATGAAAAAGTCGGCTTACTTTCCTACCCCGAGAAATAAAATGTTATCTCAATAGAATGGAAATGGACCAAGAAAAGAACCTACAGTAAAGCCAAATTTTACAGTTTTCGGACGTCAACTTCGTACTCATAACTCATAGATGTTGTAGCACTAATGCAAGAAAATGAGATAAGAACATATCGAGCTTCTACGGTACCTTATGTAGACGACTCACAGGTGGGGCCCTATGCAAGATAGAGCAACTTTCACAATCTCAGTTAATTTTTTTTCGTCTTTCAAAAAAAACTGAATAAACTTGCCTATCGGAACACCGTAGTTAAGTCGAAGGAATAAGAGGAGGACGGGGATAGATTCACTTGAGTGAATCTCCAATAGCGTCCGGGGGCCGTATGAACGGCAAATAATATAGGGACCAGTTTTGCTCAGGCTCTGTCAACCCTAACTATGATGCTCCAATGAGCGAGTTCGTACAGGGTCAACCTCATCTTGTTATATATAATGAAACTCAGACATAGCCCCACACATAGTCCTTTTCTTCTGTACAATCTGTACTACCTCCAGCGTTGTCCCTATTGCGTTATATTCTCCCAGATATTTTTGTTTGTTTCGGTGGTTTTTAAAGTATTTATTCCTTATTACATGTGAACTGTTCATCCAGTACTAAATAATATAAGACCATGCCGTTATTTTTTTCAAAAACCGTGTGGCAAGCAGGTTCAAAAAACAGTGTGGCAAGATTTCTGAGCTGAGTTTTGGTTCAAAAAACCGTGTGGCAAGATTTCTCAGGTTCAAAAAACAGTGTGCAAGATTTCTGAGCTGAGTTTTGGTTCAAAAAACCGTGTGGCAAGATTTCTCAGGTTCAAAAAACAGTGTGCAAGATTTCTGAGCTGAGTTTTGGTTCAAAAAACCGTGTGGCAAGATTTCTCAGGTTCAAAAAACAGTGTGCAAGATTTCTGAGCTGAGTTTTGGTTCAAAAAACCGTGTGGCAAGATTTCTCAGGTTCAAAAAACCGTGTGGCAAGATTTCTCAGGTTCAAAAAACAGTGTGCAAGATTTCTGAGCTGACTTTTGGTTCAAAAAACCGTGTGGCAAAATTTCTGAGGTTCAGAAAACAGTGTGCAAGATTTCTGAGCTGAGTTTTGGTTCAAAAAACCGTGTGGCAAGATTTCTCAGGTTCAAAAAACAGTGTGCACAAAACAGTGTGCGCTGACTTTTGGTTCAACTTTTGGTTTCTGAGCTGACTTTTGGTTCAAAAAACCGTGTGGCAAGATTGCTCAGGTTCAGAAAAAAGTGTGCAAGATTTCTGCGCTGAGTTGTCGTTCAAGAAACCGTGTGGCAAGTTTTCTGAGGTTCAGAAAACAGTGTGCAAGATTTCTGAGCTGAGTTTTGGTTCAAAAAACCGTGTGGCAAGATTTCTCAGGTTCAAAAAACAGTGTGCAATATTTCTGAGCTGAGTTTTGGTTCAAAAAACCGTGTGGCAAGATTTCTGAAGTTCAGAAAACAGTGTGCAAGATTTCTGAGAAGAGATTTGGTTCAAAAAACCGTGTGGCAAGATTTCTGAGGTTCAGAAAAAAGTGTGCAAGATTTCTGCGCTGAGTTGTCGTTCAAGAAACCGTGTGGCAAGTTTTCTGAGGTTCAGAAAACAGTGTGCAAGATTTCTGAGCTGAGTTTTGGTTCAAAAAACCGTGTGGCAAGATTTTTGAGGTTCAGAAAACAGTGTGCAAGATTTCTGAGCTGAGTTTTGGTTCAAAAACCGTGTGGCAAGATTTCTGAGGTTCAAAAAACAGTGTGCAAAATTTCTGAGATGAGTTTTGGTTCAAAAAACCGTGTGGCAAGATTTCTGAGGTTCAGAAAACAGTGTGCAAGATAGCAAGATTTCTGAGCTGAGTTTTGGTTCAAAAAACCGTGTGGCAAGATTTTTGAGGTTCAAAAAACCGCGTGCAAGATTTCTCAGGTTCAAAAAACAGTGTGCAAGGTTTCTGAGCTGAGTTTTGGTTCAAAAAACCGTGTGGCAAGATTTCTCAGGTTCAAAAAACAGTGTGCAAGATTTCTGAGCTGAGTTTTGGTTCAAGGAAATGGCAAGATTCCTGAAGTTCAAAAAACAGTGTGCAGATTTCTGAGCCGGGTTTTGGTTCAAAAAACAGTCGTGATGTCCTCGAGGGCCTAATGCGCCCACGGCGCATAGCATTTTCACCCTTGATTTACCTTTGTCCCCCGGCACGTCGGCAGTCTTCAAAAGCTCACGGACTGCTCATTCCGATCCTCGCTCTAAGAAACGTAAATACGTGTACAATTATGTCAACAAGTTTATTTAAATGCGAGTTGCAAGTACATAAAGTATCCAAATCCAAATTGTAACACTTTGAGACCACAACACGGATCTATTATAACAATCAATTTTCCATCAATAGTAAAGGCCGTGCGGTAAGCACCGATGCTTTAGTATGACCATATCATGCGGAGCAGATTCAGGTAGGCTTGGTTTTGTATGTACCTGTGTGTGTGTGTGTGTGTGTGTGTGTGTGTGTGTGTGTGTGTGTGTGTGTGTGTGTGTGTGTGTGTGTGTGTGTGTTGTGTGCGTGTGTGTGCGAGTGTTTGTATATGCGTGTGCGGCTAACACATTTCATATCAAACATAACTTACGCATTATGAAGTCTTCTCTAACTGATCTTTTTAGCGACCAATTTGACAGAAGTATCGCACAAACCAGTTACACCACGGTACGTTGTCGCTTAATCTTTTATCTTTATCTTTATATCTTGGTTCTTTTGTGAGTAGAGCGTCAATCCCCTAATCAATGTAATCAATTATTCATGAAAACTAACAAATACACGAAATTCATACAAATCGATACTTACCTACATAATGGCCTGTCCATGTATGCGATTCGCACTTGCGAAAATGATAAATGCCTGTCCATGTTCGAGTCAATGTAAATGACAAAGTCCCGCAGCGATTTTGAATCTAGTACGGATCTAGTTCAAAATAGTACGGATCTATTTCAAATAGTATGGATCTGATGCACTTTCGCTGCAGGACCATGTCAAATGCGTTATTCGCATGGGTTACGGTAGGCATATGACATTCATGTAAAATGGCGCGAACATGGACAGGCATTCGACATTTTCGCAAGTGCGAATCGCAAACATGGACAGGCCATCATTAATCAATAAAATTAAAATTCTATAACGTCATGTTCTTCAGGCTAGTCCCCTCACCACAATGTAAGGAGGAGCTCCTCAGAAATGTACGAAAGAAGAAGTCGCTCGAACAGACGCAAACGAGACAGGTTGGCAAAGTAGTCTGAAGCTGGTGTAATATTAGACTTCACCCTGGAATAGTACAGTTAGTTTACTGGTTTACACCTGAACCAAAGGAGTGCGTATCTCATTGTTAATCATGGAATTGGGGTGTGTTATAGTAAACCCAGACATATTCAGTGTCAACTTAAAAAGATACCCCCTGCTTTTAGATGTATGTTGGGCAAATACGTTGAGAGAATATCAAAAACCACGTGCTCTGTCACTTTAACTTTAAACACCGTATCTAAATTCTAAATTATCGAAAATAACTTACGCGACACTTTTTAGCGAAACTCCCGACAGAAGAAGAATTTGGCTTTGGATGTGACGCAACAGAGGGTAACGTGAAAGCTAATCAGTAGTATATGACCTCCAAGGAGCAGAGTATCTTCAGATGATGCTATATTAGATTTAGACTTTACGAAAACAGTACGATAGAATTCCTCAGGGCTATGCCTTTCGATAAACATCGACAGGAACGCCGCTTGCATAGGTAGTATGCCGAGCTTCATGCTACTTACTACTAGCATTGACATCATTTCGATCTTCTAGTTATACGCCTGCTATATAAAACACAGCAGCGAAAGTCTACCCACTGTTTTAGAAAGCTCGTGGCTCCAAGTCCAAAGAACGCTCAGATAGCGAGGAGCGTCCCGAAAAGACTGGAGGCAAACAGTCGAAGGACGCAGAGGAAGAACAAGGCGCAGATGGACGACCGGTACTTTATTAACTTATTAATAGTTTCTTCTTTAAAGCGTTTAAAGCGATACCAGAGAGGTTTTTGATCGCTGCTTGCGTCCAGACAGAGATCGTGTAGAAGGGAACGCAACTTTGGGCTCGTAGCTGTCAAGGCGACTTTAAGCTGAAGTACGAGTCGTCAAGGCAATCATAATGTAATATCCATAGTTCATCAATTATACGCGGGAAATGGCAGAAGAGGAGGAGCGCAGAGCAATTGGTGCATAATTGCCAACATTTTAAACTTTTAAAAACGCACCATATCGATTTTAGCAATTTTTCGACCTATTTATTTTTAGAAAGGTCCCCGAAAAAAGCGGACAAATCCGAGCGGGGACGTAACGCAAACTAGGACTAGGGTAAAGAACCATTAATTTTTTTTTGTGTTCCCATTTTTCCCTAACAATTTGAATTATCCTTTTTACATGCGGAAAAAGAAAATGATAACATAGATATTATTAAAACTATTATAACATGGGTATTGTCAAACCAAACTAAGGTTGTTTTTTAGAAACGAATTAGCAGTGGACATGACCATCGCCAAGCGGTAGGCATTTTTGGATTTTTTTATCACTTATTGTTTGCTTCCCAAAAGCAAACCGCAAACATTTCTATTTAAAGTTCCTTTGATTTGCACAAAATCATTCTCTCAGTCACTGTTTCGCCATCGGATTCTACGGCACAAGTTCTGACGATTAAGAATCAGGATGTAAATCATGGGGTTGCCCTGCCCATGATTTAACTGTGTCGTGTATTAAAATACATAAGTCGAGCACAAAGTTTATCGGGGCGATCCTTAGGCTCCTTAGGATCCGCAGCTGTGTGATTCATTTGCTGATGAGTTAGAGAAAAGCTGGGATCCTAACGAGGACAATTAAATCTAGCACAAACCAAACAAACAAAAACAATTGAAGGAAGATCAGAATCAGGCACCTCAGCTCGATAAGACACAAAAGAGATCAAAGGTATACAATCAGTTCAGAGTTTAGAAACAAAACCAAGTTTTCTGAGATAACATTCAAGGGCCTCCTGTGAGCATTCGCGACAAAGTTAAATCAAGGCTGCATTGCGGAATGCCAATAGCTTATAGAGCTGCACCATGCACAGACGAAATACTAGCCCGACTAGAACTCGAGGCGAATGTCTGGCGATGATGGGGCGAATTTCTTCGCCTAACCAAAAAGTTCTTAAAAAAAAAACGATTATGCGACTTGCACTAGCTCCAAGAAACTACCACGAGGGTAAATCACCTCAGTTCCAAAATTTCACAAACTTATATTACAGAAACCTCGAGGCTCCAAGGAAAAAACTGGAAGTGGCGAGAAAATTGAGAAAGTCGGAAATAAGAAATCGAGAGAAAGTCAAGAAGATGAGCACCTGGATGGAATCCCGATACGGGTTGGATTAGCTGTTTATGATTTGCTAAGAGCTTGCTAACATTTTGCTGACACTACCTACTAGTTGTCTCGCTTCTTAGGGCCCAGTAAACCGTCTTTACTAATGTACACACTTGAGTATTACCGTAATACGGTTACTCATACCCGTTCTTAGTCTTTGTTCATTCTTTGATAATATTTGTTTTCACAATTACACCTAAGAATTATATTTGTTTATTTTTGCCCGATAAGAAGTCCATGTTTAGTTAAGCGATGAAGAAGTCAAGAGACGCCCGCCTCAGCACGGTCCATATGTTGCACTGACGCCCAGGACACGGTCTAAGGTTAGTTTCGGATGTTGTAGCCTTGGTTCGAACTTGCTTTATTTGTCTGTCCAGCAAGCGCTCTACCGATTGAGACGCATATGTCCTAACATTTAGCAATTTTTAGCCGCCCCTTTTTTTTTGCAAACGTGCGTGCTACCTCGGTCGGTTGATTTAATAACTAGTTTCACCAGCATGCCATAGGAATTAAAGCGGTATAACGCCCGGTTTTGAAACTGACTTATGCAAATGAGTGTGATTAGAATAAAAACTGGCGTATTATCTCGAGAAAACATTTCAAAACCAGCTCATATGCCGCTTTAAACGCTTAACTTTAACGGCAGAGGTTGAAAATAGAATTTTAGAGAGTCGTCAAAAAGAAATTGAACAGTGTAGCAGCTGAGGAGAAACAAGGGTCGAAAGAGAGTCCGAAAAGGAAAGGAGAATTGGCTTCATGTGAGGCTGAGGTACGTTTTTCAGTAATTACAAGCATGTTTATTTTCCTGTTCACGCTCCTAGCATAAGCTTTTTTTTAAAAGATCATAAACAGACAGGGGCTCATGAACGTAAATAGCAAAACAGCGTCGTAAACTTGCAGTCGATATACCGTGCACTGTATAATAGTTGGTCAGTAGGAAACGAAGTTATGGTAAAACTATTATCATTAACATTATTTTTTATTATTATTTTGTAGCCTGTTCCCGATACTCGGCTCAAGTTGATCGCGCTAATGAAGAAACTCAAACTAACTGATGATGAAAAAAAGAGGAAAAAGGCGAGCTTGCTTTATTTTATTGATTTTACACCCCATATTTAATCCTTTACGCCTGGAAACTTTACTTTCAGTACATTAATTTATCTTTATTAACCTAATAACATACCGTTCCTTCAGGAGGGCGATTCGGAATCGGATTCGGTAGAAGTGGCCCATTCAAATGAAGATGTAAGTTTATCAAATTATCTTTTCTAGTTGGCTCACAGGAAAACGAAATAATTGCCGAAACCACCAAAAAACCGTCGCTTGCCCATCACGAAATGGTTTTTACCGGAAAAACCATCTGATGACTGATTCGTGACAGGTTCTGACCATTTGGTGACCATCTGGTGACGGTTTTCGATAAAGCTTGGTCACGAGTTGGTCACGAATTGGTCACCAAGTGGGCAGGCCCACTAAAAAAAGTGAAACGTATCCAAATGGGTTCCTGTACGCTAGACTTTAGCTTATCTTGAATTGTTTGCTGATAGAGCGAGGATCTCTTTTACACAAAACTTATACATGTATTGAACGGCATTTCATCTTGGCGCTAACCTCTCATTATTTTTTTTCAGATTCATGGCGACCGAAAGAAAAAATACGCGAAGGCGGCTCGCACTCCGAGTGGAGTAAGTTATTACGCCACTTTCCCAGATTCGCATCTGAATCTAGTAGCAATTAGTTTCTCAAATTCATGCATCAATGTAGAAGCATGTGTTGTAGGATAGCGGTGGATGGCGATCTAATTGGATAGTTTAATGTTTCTGAAACGTATGCCCAATCACTTTCCGCTTCCTTTGCGTATAGAGAGCTGTCAAGAGTCCTTATCATAAGCTTCGGCCTTTTCGCGCTGTACTTTAGCGGTTAAAAGTTAAAACTCAATAAATATTATTTTAAAACTCATTTTTTTTAACTTTTCAGGAAAATGCTCGAAAGAAGAAACAGAGATCGCTCGAAGAGGTCTTTTTTACTTTTGGCTTCAAGGCGCTATGGCATGTGTCCTACGTATTATAGGAAAATTTTTTGTGACCCACCGAGTATTTCTGGAAGAAAATGGGACGCACTTAGTATGTGACACCCGGAATTAAGACTGGTCGTTTTTTTCAAGTTCCTAATAAATCTTATTATAAATAAATGAATTGTGACCATTTTCAGGAAAAAGACCAAAGTAAGGATCAAAGGAAGAAAAGGGGCCGGAAACGTCCACAAACATCGGAAGAACGTCAAAGTTTGCGGAATAAGGTGCGATTCTTATATTCATCTCCCAATTCACCAAATTCGTAGTAATCAATAATCACTCTACTACGCATAAAGTCACAGTTGCCTTTGTAAGCTATGCGTGCGTCCATAGATGTGTCTCACATCGCGAATTCGCGCATTTTTTCATTGATTCGTTACTTTCTGCGGTTTATGGAGTCTGGAAGATGGAGGAAGAGAGAATGAAAAAGAGAGACAGGAAAGGAAAAAGAGAGAATGAGAGAAAGAGGAAGAAGGAAAAATCTTATTATAAAGTAAAAAAAAACTAATCGATAACAATACTTTTCCCTTAGTTGGCTCGCGAGAAACAAAATGGTCCTGCTCAAAGTGAACAACTCCTCAACATGGCACATATTGGACAAGTTATCGAGGATTCGAGCGAACCATCCAAAAGGTTTGCAGTTTATTTCTATTTCATTTTGCACTCGCAAGTTTTTAGTTTGAGGGTTACAGCACGGTTTTTGTAGTTCCTGAGGCGTGTGAATAAAGTAAAAAAATTATAATATTACAACAACAACTAAAACCAATGAAGAATGTTAGTGTCCGGACGGCTTTCTTGCTACTTGTCACCCTGAGCATTTATTTCACGCTTCACATCCTTTATTTCAGATTTGAAGTGCTAGAGCAAATTGGCATCGGTAACTACTCGATTTTTTACTCGGTCAAGGATTTGGGAAACACAAACGAGGTGGGACCGATGGTATTCTTTGAGCGTGCTAGTTTACGAAGTAGCTCTTTGTGAGCTCTTTTTTCTTGGGAGTCTCAGAATCAGGCCGATTATTAGGCAATGGCATGCGATCTGATCTTGCAATCACTCATATCATAGCAGCGCGCAAAAAGTGGGGAGAAACTATCAATAGGAGAAAGACATGTTCAACTAAAATAGGAAAATAGTAGAATCTGACACATTAAAGCGAAATACTAGCCCCTTTGGAAAATTTGCATATGATAAGCAAAGCCTATGTATCCTATGCTAATTTTGCGCGATTGCCGTGGACGATCGCGCAAAATTACCATAGGATACATAGGATTTGCTTATCATATGCAAATTTTCCAAAGGGGCTAGTATTTCGCTTTAAGATTGAGGCTTGCGGGGGGAGTGGCTTATTGTCAGTTCTTTTCTGGCGACTAGTTTAATATTCATGATTTTCAGGAGTACGAAATGGAGATGGAACCAAACTATTTGGATAAAAAGCTTCAGGCATTACAATACGACGTGCTCATTCTTCTCGAGTTGATGCGGTTACCCAGTGAAAAGTTCGTTAGCTCCTTTTACAAAAGCACACTTCAACCCTAACAGTGGCCGCAGTACGCGAGCACGCTCTAGCGTCACGGCTGAGCTAAAACACCGCTATTACATTAGGAAAATGCTATGTTTTAGGCGCCGACATTTTAGCACACTGATTACGCTTGGCCAAACGCCAAAGTTTAAATTTTTGGTCACCGATCGTCTTGGGACCAATTTGTTCGATATTCGAAGAGGGATGTTGAAGGCGGATTTTACGTGAGATTTGCATTTTTTTTTGAGGGAGAGACGGGGAGGGAGGGAGGGAGAGAGAGAGAAGAAGAGCAGGAAGAGATGGAGCAAGAGAAAGCGAGAGACACAGAGAGAAAGCGTCAGCTATTTCGAAAGAACTTCAGAAAATCATCGAGCTACAAAATTGCAATCACTACGCTAGACGCCCTTAGCGATTTTCACGCTGCCGACATGATACACCGGGATATTAATGTAAGTGGTTAACAATCTAAACATAAACCGATAAACCAGCGTAATGGTTGCTCTTCATACATATTGTCAAGTGGAGGCTTCCGTCGTTAACCTTTTCCAGCCGATTTAATAGAAACGGGTACTTTTACAAAGCTGTACGAAATGTTAGAAGAGCAAAGAAAAGTGTTTACTATTCTAAATGTTTTTCCCCACACGTCTTAATTAGATGAATTATTTAGTTGACAAATTTCCGAATTGGCTACCTGTCGAACATGCAACATTTAATATTTCTGTGTGGATATGGTTGCGCGAAACGGTATCATTTCGGTGTGGAGGCAAAGATGAGCCTACAGAAGTTCGTGAACTTGTATCATATTGTTACTCCTTCACTTACCCGAACGTACAGCTCCATAAAAGTTAAGCGTGGTCCGGCTCTAAAAAAAGGACAACTAGAAAGGATAGAGCAGAGACAGAAACAGATAGAGATACAGGGAGAGGGAGAGAAATAGTGGTAGATAGAGAGCGAGAGAGTAGAAGCGCGAGGAAGGAGAGATATATATTCATGAAGAACTGCGCTATATTTCAGACCGAGGAAGAGGCTTCCATTCATCGGAATGTTCAAGTTTTGCTCGATCGCCTCATTAGAGTAATTGAGACTTTTATAACTTTTATTGTTTTCGTCTTCCTTTTTGTATTAAAAACGACGATTGGTAATGCATAATCAGAGAGCGAGAGAGAGGGAAAGAGAGAGAGAGAGTAGAGTCAGAGTCAGAGAGAGAGAGAGGGAGAGAGAGGGAGAGAGAGAGAAAAGATATTGAGAGAAAGGAGAGAGTCAGGGTTCTTCGTACAGGTACAGTCACCGTGCTTCAGAGGCTACGAGCAAGGTCCCAAGGACGATTTGGAGGCCTGGTTGTGGATGTCATTAGATACCGTATGCAAGAATTGCCTGCCCTGGAGTTCGAGTGGAAAAGTGATGGTCAAAGATTTGGTACACAGCCGCAAGGATATACTTTACAACTTCTCCAAGGAAGTGCCGAAGCGTAGGATATTTTGATTTTAGTTCTTTGTGAACTCAAAGCCCTAGGGCACTCGTAGTAGGGGACTGGTTCGCTAGGACTAGCTTATGATGTGCTCCGTGATTAATAAACTAAATAGTATTTAAAATGCTTAATAATATGAATTTTATAAGAAGAAAAGGATAATTTATTGAGTGATAATATATGGAAAGTGTAGAGTGAAAAAGAATATAAGATGCATACAGTCACGAAAAACCTTGCTGCGGCTGACATTAGTGCAACCAAGAAGAACTGAGACCTACGACCAAGCGTCAGATAGACGTTAGACCGTTCGGGTTTGGGGATGAATAGGCGTAGGACTCAAAGGCCTCAGGTTAGGCCAATAGGTAAGCAGAAATAGCTCACAATGCCTATAACTAACTAACAACTTTAGATCGAAAACTTATCGACCAAGTCGGCGACTTTCTGCCTCCTCTACTCGAATACATGCACAAATTAGAATTTGGTTCAACAATTGATGTGAATTATATAAAGAAGTTAATTGCGGTGAGTGTACTGGCTGAATGTGATTTTTTTCTTGCCATTAGCGTAACTATTGAAATACAGGTAAAATAAGAGTAAACTCGAAAAAGCTGCGCCTTAGCACTACTATGTTGCCTATAAACATTGACCTTGTTGGCTGCACTGCTTTACTAACGCCGACCCAGGGATGAGAACTTGAGAACTACCTTCCAATACGCTATACTTTTCCTATTCAAAAATAATTACAGGATGACGCGAAGGCAAAAGGAATTGATCTTGAGCAAGCATTTGACTGGCAAACTGATAATGTAAATTAATTTATTTTGTTTATATCAAGCTTGCATGAAAAAAATGACTAACAGAAGTTGAAAGAAGAAACATTTCGCACAAAAGTTAACGTATTCAAATCTTGACAAAATTAGTTGTTGGTATTGATGTTTGGCTCAAAGTAAGAGACTTCAAAGCAAAAATTAAATTCAGGGTAATCGGAAAACGAGCGACCTGAAACCTGAACGAGGGGACCTACCGCCAGAAGAGCCGAATAAGAAGAAAGACAAAAGTGAAGAGAAGGTGCGGGAGAAGTACATAGATAGAGAGAAGGAGAGAGAGAAAGAGAGAAAGAGAGAGAGGGAGAGAGATAGAGAGAGAGAGAGAAACAGAATACAGTCCAGCGTACTTCACACAAAAACAAAGTACTGTATCGCTTTAAAACCAATTTAGTATTATACGTCTATCGTTTTGTATGGCATGAGATTTTTTAGACAAACGACGGTGTTGGCTCTTCCGATGCCGCAGGGGCAGGCTCCGCCGGTAAGGTAACGGCTTAATTTGAGTTTTCTGGGACCAGTGGTGTAGTGGTTACCGGCCCTGCGAAGCTCACGGGTTCGATTCCAGTCTCAGGCGGTCACATCAAATATTTGTTTACTGTTAAAACATTAATAAATTGTATTATTTAGGAAAATGAGAAGAAACAATCATGAGAGCTGCACAGACCTGAGTTAACCTTCTATAAGACTGCTCACAAAATACATGTTATGGAAAAACGCTGAATCTGAGATTTATTGTACGATTAAAGTATTAAAAATGTTACAAGAATTAAAATGTTAGGGCGCATTCGAGATGGACATTTCCGGAAAAGAAAAAGAAAACTTTTGGTTCGAGATGGATTTCACCAGAAAAGAATGCAATTGCCACGCATACACATGCAAATGATCGATTGATTTTAGTTTCAATTACGGTACAATTGCATTTTCGACAATTATTTTGTGTGTATTATTTTTTCTGGGTGTCCATCTCGAACCACTTCTTTTCTTTTCCGGAAAATGTCCATCTCGAATGCGCCCTTAATTATTGAATGAATAAAAGTTTTTCTCGTTAAACGTTTGCTCTTTTCTTGAATGTCTATTTTTATCGTTTGCAAGCCAATTCTTGAACTGGATGGATATATTTATATCAATTTCATCAATTTTTCCGCGCACCGATGGCGCAAAAGTCGCAAAATTAACTCTGGTGCGCGGCGATTAGTTCCTTTTATTCTGAGTACTGGTGGTAATTCTAAGAAGTAGGATTTTCTGGCGAACTTTTTTTAATGAATATGCCTCATGAAATATTCTTCTATATTTTTGAGACAGATATCTGTATATCTGTTTGAGGTGATTTACTTCATCACTCTTTTCTCTGTCTCTTAATCACACACACTCTCTCTCTCCGTATTCTTTATGATTCTCCTCCTCACTCCAACCCTCTCTCTCTCTCTCCCTCTCGTAATCATCTCTCCTTCTCAGCGTTCACCTCCCCCCAGTTGAGCACCCCCGTAATTTTGATTACTTTTTGTGTCCACCTTCTACGAAATTGATTTTGATTTGCCCCCGATATCAACAGACAGCCCGATGTCTAAGTATTCGCGTCACAAACTTTACGAGTTTGTTTGTCAGTTTGTTTGCGTGCACGTTACTGATGGTTGGGAGTTCAACTGTGAGTTTAGGGAGTGCCACTCCGTTTTTGAACTGAAGAAACGCGTGACCATCCAGCGGGTCTAATGGTGGAGCAGGTGCGCCAGAAGGATGCCATAAGTGTGCGACTAAAAACTGCGCTATTCCCAGTTTCGCGCGTACCTGAGGCCATACTGATGGAAGCACCGCATCTGAAGCAAAAGAGTGCCATCTGTTCGCGAACAAAATGTGATTAATGTCAACTTCACGATTTCCTTGGTTTCTGGGAATGTGGTCATGGTAACATTATGTCAAGAAGATACGCAAAACATAGGAATGATATCTCATTCTATTAATTGCCAGCCTAATTTCCCCATGTTTTAAAAATCGATGTTGGATGCATTGTATGACGTTCGGTCGTTAGTCTTTTCCGTTCAGTTTTTGTGAATGACTGTGATTTCAGTGTTGACAATGAGCTTTTCCCATTCACGCTCTTTATTTTATGCTACCTTTGATATCTCTCCTTATGTCCCTCTATCTTTCTCTTCCTCGATCTCTCTCTCTCTCTCTGACGCTCATTTTTCATCCATGTCCTCTCTCTCTCCCTGTCTCATGTATCAAATCTCTATATCACTCTCTCCCTCTCGCACACTCATATTTCCTTATTTATGTCTCTCTTCCCCCCCCCCCTCGTTATATCCACCTAATCCCTCACTTTGAATATCCTTCTCTCTTTCTCTCTCCCTCTCACAAGTCTCTGAATATTCTCCTTCTCTCTTTCTCTCTCTCCCTCTCCCTCTCTCTGAATATTCTCCTTCTCTCTTTCTCTCTCCCTCTCACAAGTCTCTCTGTATAGTTTCCCCTCACAATGTCAACATATCCACCTCTTCTGCAGGCTCGCAGTCTTGCAAGTGCCCTCTGATGATTTCTCTTTCCCAGAATTCAGCCTATATCCGACCCTGTTCGAACTTGGGATCAATGAAATCATCGTACAAAGTGTTAAGCAACCATATTGCTTATGTATGATTAAGATTTCAAATATATCGATCAACGCATATGTTTATTGTTTATATTTGAAATATTACTTAAACATAAGCAATATGGCTTGCTTAACAAAAGCAAATATTTTTTAAACATTTCACATAGAAAAGTTCTGTACATCTTTCTTCTTCGTGGTCCTGGGCCTCTCACATTCTTTACTGTGCTGAAAACATGCGAACTGTTTCTTTATATATCTGCACCTAACTGTACCTAACCTCATGTTTGCTTCTGGTTGTCGTTTGTAATTCGTAATCTTTGCCTTTGTGTTGTCTATATATTGTCATTTATAGTCTGCTTGCAGTTTATAATTTCTCTGCGTTACAGTGACTATGACTATGTATTTAGAATTTCGTAGTACTGTAAGTTGGCAGTCCGATTGATGTGCACATGTATTCGTTCAGGTAACATATGACAAAATAAGTAGCACAAAAATGGGTAGTTTTAAATTTTAAACATGCTTTTTGCACAGGCGGAAGCTGAATCGCTGCGGTTACATGCTCATTTTTCTGACAATGAAGCGACATAGAGAGAGAGAGAGAGAGAGAGAGAGAGAGAGAGAGATGGAGAGTGGAGAGAAAGAGATGGAGGGACAGAAGACAGAAGGAGAGAAAATGGAGAGGGCAGGAAAGAAAGAAAGAGAGGATCATACAACGGATTCCTTACTTCCATCAGTAAAGAACTAAAGTGACAACTGTCTGTGTTGTGGCTTGCCTCTGTGTATGAGATGACCATTCCTTTCGTTTTGAAATGTGACCCTTTCACTTTCTATACGTTTCCCACATTGCGAACGCTAACTATACGATTTAGTTTTTCTCGCAACTCCGTGCCACGGAAAGCTGGCGCATGAGCGGCATAGTTTCGCCGCACACGCGCCTCTTTGTGATGTTGCCGCTTGCACATCAATCTTTTTGTTTCACTAATTACATGCGTGCGTTAACGTTGATGTGTTAGAGGTTAAAGGCACTCCGAAACACTATAAAAAGTTTCTATCTACATATTGGCTCTCTGGTACTGTGTGAAATCGTTATCTTCTGTTATTAGTTCACTAATTGATCGTCAGAAAGGTTGAGAAAATCATTCAAGAGTGTTTCTGGTTAAATTGAAAGCCAAAAACTCCGTCTACTCTCTACTTCTCTGTGTTTCTTAAATTTGATTTGTAGAATATTTCTTGGAGTCACAACAGCTGATATAACGGTCTTCAAGGTGTTAAAGGTAAGGTAAGGTAGGTAGAATATCCACTAATTTCTTTTGATTTCCAAATATTTTTCTGATGGTTCATATCGATTTCTTACCAAGTGCTGATACTTCGACGCTCGGAGCTTGTTTTCGTAAACACACCACATTACTTTGACCCCAATAGATTTTTTATCGGTTTCGTGCTAACTTGTGTAACGTGCTTTTCTTGCAGAAGAGGATACCGTAGCACGCAATTCTCCGATAAGCTTACATTAAGTGACACCTGCTAAAGTTACATAAATTCTAACGGATACCTTAACTTCGCTGAGATTTTTGAAAAACGCGCGGTAGCTGCGCAAAAAAAGGGTTCGCCAAGGCACATAGTAACCGAACTTTGCGACGCGTCAGGGGTTCGCGAACTTTCCGCCCACTTTACTCGCTTATCCGCTCTTGCGCTTCCTGGGGCGCGCACCCTGCGCCGGCCTGCGCCGTCTTAGGTGCGTGTCTCAACGTCTTGGGTGCTTCGTTTCATCGGTCTGGGTGTGATATTTTCACAGGTCTGGCCTTTCAGCACCGAAGTTCACGATGTCAAAACTCATTGTAATAAGTGGTAAACATAAGTCTTTTGATCTCTGGCACTCTTAAGCCGAAGACCCCATTTCACACGCCAACAAAATACCAATGTGTTTGGGTAAAACAAATAGTGGTCAACGTTCTCAGAATCAAGTGTGTGTAAAGCTAAGTGGGTTTACGAGGGTTTACATAGGTAGTTACGTGATCATCCAACTTACGAATGTGATTGTAGTAAATGAAATTTGGTATAGTTCTGGAATGAGCATAAAATCAAGACAGGCTTTTGTGATTCGTGTTTTGTGTTTTATATCTATTTGAAATATTAGAAGCATTGTACTGGTTTAGTGTAAACGGCGCAGTGAAAACCTGACGGTGAACCGCGACATGCTTGAAAACCCAAAACACTGTTGCCTTGGAGTTTCGGAGTTTTGGATAAGCGGCGCTACTCTAGCACACACTTTTGGTGCCTCGGTTGGATAAGCGGCGCTACTCTCGCACACACTTTTGGTGCCTCCGCGGAATCATTCTCTCTTATTAGCCGCGGAACGCAAACTTTATTGTATAAGCTCGTGGAATGAATAATTCAGTTATAGAAGAACACCGTTTCACATCTTTTTCACAACTACGAATTACTATAGATTTTGGTGGTATTTCTTTTAAAGCAAGATACTGGCCGGTTTTTGAAACGCATGGGGTACATCAACATTCTTATGCAGTTTACATAAATTGGAATAAAAAAATAGAGCTAAATTCGAGTAAATAGCATAGATGCGTAAGTTCACGATGGTCCACGATTTGCGTTTGAAAAATCGGCTGGTATTTCGCTCTAAAAGGGTGGTCTTCCAGACAATCTTTAGCTTTATACGGTATACCTAAATAAAAAAAACGTGCATGACGAGCAAGTCAGGTTCATTCCCTCTTTTTTTAGCGAACCTGATTTGAGAATGTGCACAAACAAACGAGAAATACACATAGACACTCGAAAAGTTGGAGTTTTTCGATTGCTCACTGACATCTCTTCAACTAATAACAGATAGGCGGAACCAGGGAGAAAAGCTCTACTTTTTACGAAATAATTAAAATCATATTTGTTACTGTATAATAAAAACAAACGTCGAACAGTACTTTATCAATATAATCTTGTTATGCAATCTTTTCCTTGACGAAATTCAAGACCTGTGCTGTAGGTCTTAATGTTTCGCTCTTCTTCTTTTTATAACTTGTCAGCAATGATTCTTGATTTAATAAATCCGAATTTTTGCTTCAATGAGGCAATGATTTTGATATGTTAGAAGAAATAAGCATCGCCAGCAGCCTAGTCTTTATACTTTATACCAGCACCAATAACATGGATGCGTCATTGGTACCATAAGAAGTGTGCCAAATCGCCGCCTGCTTTTCGTGCATAATTCTTTTTCACCGCACCCAAATTGGTTTGTGCCGCTATGTTTTGGCACCTTTTTTTCTGTCCTCCGCATCCGCACTCCGTAAACTATAAAGCAGTAATTACCTAGAGAGACCGCAACAACTACTTTAGTCAAATTTTGGCTTGCGTTGCAAGGAAAAATCTAAACTTTATACCGTAAATGCAATCATCATCACTTTAACCCCTTGGTCAGTTCCATCAACATTAACGTAGCCCAGAGTGCACCCACAAGTGCCTATTCGCTGTTTTTCTCCATTTCTTTCACTGACAACCCTAACCCAAACAGCTGTTATCGTTTTGGGGCGGAAAGGAGGTTATTAATGACTTTTCAGTAAAGTTTACGAGTAAAACATTGAGGTGAATGAGGGTGGAGAGCTGGGCAATGTTTAAACAAAATGTGTGAAAAAGTGGTATGTTCAGTATTGCTATTTAAAGGGTCAGGCCCATTTCAAATGACCACTATTTTTGATGATTTTATTTGATTCTCCATGTTAAATATAGTAGGATACGATATTTTTCTAATTTTCAAGCGTAAAATTCACATATTGTTCAGCAATTTACCATTGCCAGCCATACCCAACTATCTATCGCAGTTGTCACGCTCCTTCGCGCTAATTGGGCAATATGCTCTATTGGGCGTGGCAATTGCGATATTGGCCAATCACCGCGAATGGGCGTGCCAACTGCGATAGATAGTTGGGTATGGCTGCCCATGGTAAATTGCTGAATAGTGTGTGAATTTTGCGCTTGAAAATTAGAAAAATATTGCATCCCACTATATTCGACATGCAGAATCAAATGGAATCATCAAAATTAGGGGTCACTTGAAATGGGCCTGACCCTTTAAAGCGACATAACGGCCGGAATTAAAACTATTATGGACAGCTGCATTCCTATGTGTGTATGCAAAGTTAGTTCGAATTGAGCTCGATTTTTTGATTCTAATCATACTCATTTGCACATGATGCATGGGGATGGGAGTGCAGTGATCCAAATTCCATTACTAAGCTGAATGTTATTCCGCTTGAAATGCTCAGGGATCAGGCTTATGATAAATGCACAGACCGGGAAATTATCAGATTGCTTCATATATGCAATTACTACACGACAATGTACAAGGTTCTATTCCGTTATACTATTTTTTGTGTTGATATCTTAGGGTCACCTCTTTGAGATGTGTTAATTGCATATCCTCAATAAACTATAATTATTAAGTGATAAGTTATAAGAAATTGTTCAGTCTAGACTCTAGACTCGGAATCGCTGAGGGTCAAAAAAGTTGCCCGTATCTATTGCTTACGATCGCTCGTTCCATATGTTTTGCAACAAAGCACACTCAATAAATGTGCGAACTTTACCGATATTAAAGCGAAATACCGGCCGGTTTTTGAAACGCATTGCGTACACCAGCTTTCTTCTGCAGCATACGCAAATAAGCAAAATTAGAATAAAAACTGGACCCCAATTAGACCCCACCTTGCATAAACGCATAGGAATGCAAGTACTTGAGATGCGTTTCAAAAATCGGCTGGTATTTCGCTTTAACTAAAAATGTGCTAAAAAATATGACATTGACCGCTTTACGAGTATTTTGACCCCTTGTAACTCATGCACAATCATATATCATATATCGGCTTAGCTTGTGTAACTTCTACTACTATCAATCTCGTTGTAACACTTATTTACGTACTACCACCATGATAGCATTGCATTCCTTTCTTTTACGCACAACGTCCCTTATTCTTATTGCCATTTTTTCCCAATACTTAGGCTTAATAATCTTATCTTATAATTCTTCTTCCTTACTATGTTCACCCAGCTTTCCCCTTACTGGCCCAACAACCCTCACAGACTTACCCCGCTCCGGGGCATACAAACGGTTGGTTAGCGCGCAGCTCGGTTATTACAACGGTTGCTGACAACATAAGCGGGGCCGGTGCCTCCGGTTTAGATAGATGGGTTTTCTCTATCCGGGGGCATTTAGATAAGACAGAGAGATACCTAACATATGGGGGCGGGGTTTGAGCTTAGGTCCAACACATCTGGGTATTATCCCTTAGGACATAAGACCCCCGAGCCATTAACAACCTCAAACAACGGTTCGTCGACTAACAATGCCCCAGCTAGCACCCGAGTACGACAAGTAAGTATTGATTTATTGAGTTTTGTTTAATCGATAACTTATCAATGGTTACGTAGGTTTGTTAATATTAATTATGCAGGACTATTAGCAGTGGGAAAGGGTAATTAGGTTAGGGTGTTTGGGCCCGTGGGTTAGAATTAAAGTGAGCATGATTTGCTTGTGACCGATACTGCAAAGATTGAATTCAGTGAATTACTCGATATCCTACTTTTTACGATGCTCCTTTATGTTTTTGGAAACTCTTTTATTTAACTTTTGGACATTGAGTACCAGGAATCGTGTTGAATTTTGCGGTAACGGTCACTGGTTGTTGGTTGCTTGGTGGATTTTTTCCAAGTTCCTATCGCTGGTATGCATAGTTTGTAGAGCGAACCGCTGGTTCCAACCGCTGGTATGCATAGTTTACAGCGCGCGATAATAAATGGTATTAGAATTGTGTGGCCACAAAATAAATGTTGGATCCTTATACTAAATATCTGTTAGCATTATGCCTAATCATATGTCTAATCGTTACCTTGCTCTCTTTACTATT
Source organism: Pelodera strongyloides (assembly GCA_036852015.1). Classification (NCBI taxonomy): domain Eukaryota; kingdom Metazoa; phylum Nematoda; class Chromadorea; order Rhabditida; family Rhabditidae; genus Pelodera; species Pelodera strongyloides. The sequence continues at coordinate 80,746 of JAANDG010000385.1, read as the reverse complement.
TTCTATTCTCTATCTCCATCCAACCTTTATAAGTCCTTGCCTGTGTTTCATTTCTAATGTTGAAAGAAACACATTTTGTTAGATAGTAAGATGAAAATCAAACGTCACATCATGTCTCGTTCTTTCCATTGGATGATTTTATTTTCATTCCAATATAATAACTGCTGAACTATGTTTTCCTTCTTCGGAAAAAAAAAGTCTGTATATTTTGACGCTGTCTTGCTCTGCAAGACCCCCTGCACCGTTTCTGCAGATTTCGGTTGATATAACGGGGTGCTCTTCATCTTTTTTTATCTTTTATATTTTGACAACCTCTCGACTAAGTCTCAAATAATTCCGTAATTGCCTTAATTAATTATATGTGTGATTAGTCAATTCGGTTTAGGAAATTAGGCGTATTCCTGATCTTCTTGGCTTGTCCTTTTAATAACAAAATTCTCCCGATAATTGGACTCTAGTAGAGTCTTCACTTGGTAAGCACATAATAGTAAAGTACACGCACACTTCTTTTATTCATTTAATCCATGCAAACCCATGATCATTGTCTTCCTTCCACATGACTCTTATCCGTCCTTATTCTTCTTATCAAGATCTTATTTTGCAACACCATCTGTTTGATCTCAATTCAGCCAATTTTTTTCTAATTCTAACTCAGCTACTCGTTTCTACAACATCAGCCTTCCTCTATAAATAAATATTTTAATGCATAAGTATTTCTAGCCACCCCAATGGCATCTTTCTTGCATTTATATCCGTCCCGCCCTTCGCTTATTATCGATTTTTTTAGATCTCTCCCCATCTCACTTGGGTGCCACGCATCAATCGATAATTATTTCGATAGCGTGTAGCGCCCCAGGTCCCAACTCCGTGCCCCACCACTCTGCCCGAGTATTGCCCCAATTCTGCGCGCTCCATTAGTTAATAATTATCCTGAGTATACCAGGGGGTCACCAGGGGTTTATCCGGGGGGTTTACGTAAGCCACTGATTTCATTACAAAACTATAAACCTATAATCATTTAATTAGTTAGAAATCTGATTTTGTGCATTAATTTCAGCACCGCAATGAGTGACGAGGAGGAGTAGTGAGTTGTTTATTTCCTATTTTCTCTCATTTTTAATTGATTATTTAAATTTGTAATTATTGATTTTTTTTGTGATTATTGTCTTTTTTTGTCCGGTTAAATTAACTCTTCGGTGTTTCTTGCTCTGTGAGCTAAATTAACCCTGTGTGACTTGCTTGATTGTGATTAGTTGTGAGAGCTTCTTTCTATTTTATATTACCTTTTGATTACCCTAGTCTGAGCAAATGCGCTCCTCATCTACATATGCCTCCTCCTCGTCTAGTAGTTCATATACTCCATCTAGGTCCGGTCTATCGCAATCTTTCTTGAATCCCCCAATTGCTCCTCCAAAACGTAGTTCCTATACTCCAGCAACAAGTTACGGTACCTCAACCCCGGGTTATGGTAGTTCGTCTTACGGTAGTTCTAGTGGTCCAGGTTATTCCCTGGATAGGTCCCCTTCACGTAGCCGGGGTCTAGTCGAGCGGTCGCCCTCTACTTCTGATGCGTCCTTCGGAGCGGGCCGTCTTGGCTCGACGAGACGTACGTCTCAAGAATCGTCCGGAACCGATTATCCCTTGTCGCGGACGTCGTCGAGGAAATTCTCCGGCACGTCCGCAGATGAACCGACGTCGTCGGCCTTGGGTTCTCGGTCGTCTCGTTGGGGAGCTGTCTTAGAAGAGGCCGAGCCATATTCGTCTCCATCCTCCCTCAGGCGAGCTGCTCAACTAGACGTTTCGGACGACTTTCTTGGTTCCAGGAGCTCGACAGCCAGACGCTCGCTCCGGGAGACGCGCGACTCGGACGCCGATGACCTACTCGAACGCTATGGGGTTAAGGGCAGAAGTGGTGGTGTGGGTGCTGCTGAGGACAGAAGGAAGAGTTCAGCCGACGTCTTGGGAAGTACGCTCGGACTTGGCACTGGGCGATATGAACGCGAACGTGCGGATCCCCTTGCCAAGATTATGGCCTCGGTGAAAGAGCGGGAGAAGGCTCGGGAGCCTGTACCGGAGCCGAAGGACGAGAAGGAGTACGTGAATCGACTGCTGGCGGCACATAACCGAGTGGACGAGCTGCTCAAGAATCGCGGTCTCAACGCGGAGGACGAGCGCAAGTACTTGAAGAGTTGGGAGGATATTCCGATCGTACGCGAGATGGCACGCAACAATCGTCGGCATAGGATTAGCACGTCGAGCTCCGAGGATTCTGGACTGTCCGCCGATGCTGAACCCGAACAAAAAGAGGCGTACACGATGCGGTTTGATCGATTAGTCAGACTTGACGCGGAGGAGTCTGTCGCCGGCACGGTAGCCGAGTGGATCATAGAACGGGTTAAATTGTGTTGTGAGGCTGTTGAAGATGAGCCGCAAAGTGATCTCGAGGAGGACGTTTCCATGGAGGAGGAGTTCAGGAGAGAAGCAGAGTCTCAGAGAACAAGAGGAGTACAGTGGGTGAAGTACAAGAAGAGAGAACAAGTGAAGGCATCTTTTGAGTCGTCTGATCTGATGAAAAAGCGAGAGGAAGAGAAGAAGAGAAAGAAAGCTGAAGCAGAAAGAAAGAAGGTGGAAGCCAAAGCACAATCAGAGAAGAAAAGAAAGGAAGATGAGAAAAGGCGACTGGATGAAGCAGAAAAGAAGAAGAAAGAAGCATCTGAACAGCAAAAGAAATCAGCTAAGAAGCAGGTCAAAGTCGAGGACGTGGTCTCGGAAAGTGGAACAAAAAACGAGCGTCCACCGACGGATGTGGCGAGCGAGAAGAAGCTCTCCCAGGAGGCGCCGCCGGTGGAGGCTCTGAAGAAGCTGCCTCCCAAGAGATCTGTGACCACTTCCATTGGTTCTGCCCGACGTGCACCGCAGGAAGAAGCGACGCTGGAACCGAAGACGCGCACAACCGATCTGTCGAACCTTCAATTGAGGAAAGTTCATCCCGACAAACCGAAGGAGGAGGGCAAGGTCAAGGTGGTGTTACGACCGACATCCGAGGGTCTGAAAGTACACTTCACGTCGCCGAAGGAGCTGTCCGAGCAGTCGGTTACCGCCGACGTGGGATTTCACCGCGCGGGCACCGGCTCCTTCTGCGATTCTGCCACATCGTCTGACGACGACAATGACACTCCAATGATGAGGCGCAAGGAAAATCTACGAGGCTTGGCGTTTCGCCTGAACAATCCGCCAGTTGTCTGCCAGAAGGACATTCTGAAGAGGTTGACGCCAAAAAGGGATGTAATCAAGTCATCCGCTGAAATATCGATCCAACACTGCTCCTTTTACCAAGCAAAAGAAAAGCTGAAGATTGCGGAGAGAAATGTTCGATTGAACCTTCGTTTAACAGAACGTGCTCCAAACAATGCAAAGGCGAAGATCACGCTTAAGGCTCCACCACGACTTGCATTCGCTCGTTTGGATATAAAATTGGAAGGACGTCGACTTAGAAGGACGCAGACGCAATCAATTCGACCGAATCCAGCTAACCGGCTGCGTGCGATGACTGTTGCTGTCGGTATAGACTACGCACCGCAAGTGCGGGTAGTACGTAAACTCCAAATACCAACACTTTTTACGGCGGACGATCCACTTAAAGATAACCTGCGATGCGCTCGCGATAAGCTGAAGAAGGTCAATTTCCGCGAAGTTGCTACGTCGCAACCCAACAAAAAGCAGCCCATGCGACAAGAACCGGTAAAGCGGCGGAAAGTACCACAACGAGCGGAGACTGCTCCCATCGTACATAAGCTTGTCGCCGCTGAGGAACGCAAGATCGCCGAAGCTTCAATAACTACCGCTCAGAAGACATCCGCCCATGAGGCTGTTCAAGTCCGCTTGCCGATCAAGCGCACGGTTCCGATGCCTGTCCGTTGCGGAATTCAAGTCACGCCTGCGGCAAATGCGCGGGCTGCCGAGAAACCGTCGGAAAACTGTGAGCGCACGCCGGTTCGCCCCGCGACGTCCGGAGTGCGGACCCGGGGCCTTCTATGGCCCGAGTCCGAAATCGCGACCTCCGAGTATCCGGAACTGACCGAGACCGACAAGAAACTTATTGACGACTATAGACGCTGCCTACATATTCCACAACCCGAACAATTGAAGGCCTATCTCTCGCCTTTGCACTGGATGATGGACTGCACACCGGAGCTGCCACCTAGGGTGCCATCACCACGACCGCAGTTTCTTCGCAGGCGCACGCCAACGCAGTGCAGCGACGCATCTTCGTCGACTTCTGTGTCGATGCAGCGTAGGCTTAAATACGACATCGCTGCACCGAAGGTTCGACGACTTCCAAGCCGACCACAAGTACAGAAGGCTATCAAGGCGGACTTTGGTGTGGTTCTGCATAAGCCCCAACCGATCAAGCGACCGCCACCAGTTAGCACGGAGAAGAAACCTTGGGTGCCTAAGTGGAGGCGAATTGACATGGATAACGTGATAGAGGACGTGGCCAAGGCATCTCAACCACCTAGCTTGCCGGCAACCGTTCCTGAACAATTGCCATCGACGTCCCACGCGCCGAAGACCCGCTTCACATTCCTCATGTCGAGGAGAAACAAGAGACGGTGAGTACCGCAACAAAGCAGCAAGGGTGCAACAAAAGTGCATACCGTGTTTTGGTCAAATAGTTCAATGGTTATCGGCAGTCTTACAAGAAGTGGCAATGCAATATGTAGTAAGTAATGTGAAATTTTATGGTTGATTAATTTTTCAGCGAGGAAGAAGAAGAGTACGAGGACGAAGAGGAAATTGAAGAGGAGGAAAAGGATGAAGTGAATGAGGAACCCGAGGAGGAGAAAGAGGCCGAAGCACCCGCCGAAGTCGTCCAAGAGGCTGTACTCAAGTAAGATCTCTTGTTTGGCGAGCACACTCGCATAATCTAGATCTTCCTGAAATAACTTTAGTTATCACGTTTCTATATGTATACTGTAATAGATATAGCTTTAGATGTAAGATGCCATGCGCCAAATTTATAAAACCTTTGTAGTTCATCAATTTGCACTCTAATGGAATGGAAGTGGCGTGGTCGAAAGTGTCCAAAGCTTCGGCCACTAAACCGCACTCATAAATGATTTCCCTTTCTCTTAGGTCCCACCGCGAGCCCAAGTTTGAAGAGCCGAAAGTCCTGACCGAGGCTGAGATCGCTATGCAGGTAGGCATTATTTATTGATACGCTTCAAGTATTATTACACACGGTTACTTCAATCGTGTCTGATCTGGGAAAATAGTAACATCTGACCTAATAAAATCCCCCCTCTCCCTCCCAAAAAAACCCCAAATCAAATTAAACGTATCAGAGGAAACTTGATCAATTGCAACTATAATGATGGTTTATTGATTACATAGATTTGACAGCATGTCCATTCTCAGGCAGCCAAAAAGCGTCATGAAGAGGAGGAGGCCGCCAAGCTTCTCGACTACGAGGAACGTCGCAAGATCGAAAAGGCAAAAGAAGAGGAAGAACTGCGGTAACTGCTCTACTACTGTACTGTATGGTCTCCGTATTTACCGTTCCTCGTGCTCATGGCCGGGATTTCTGTTCGTTGCCGTAGGGGGGGGGCTCGTTTCTGGCATACTTCTTCAACTTTGAACCCCGAAGGTAACGGCATGCTACTCGGTCATTACAGTTCATATTTTGCGTTCTGTAGTTTGGAGTTTGGAGTTTGAGTTCTTTACAAGTTTCTTTGTAGTACTCTAAAGGAAAAATGTGAGCAGCGTCGTGCCGAAAGAGAACAGGAAGAGGCAGAGATGGCAGAGTTTAGGAGACAGGCAGAGGAGAACCGTCGCAAGGAGGAGGTATGCAAATATAGACCCTTGTTTTCGGAATTTTACGCTATGTGTTCATAATCTTTGTGGTTGAATAGTACACAAAATCTACCTACTTCTCCCGCAGGAATGGGGAGCGCACACAACAAGTTCCATCGAGCAGATTGTTCATCGTCTGTCTAATTTAGGAGGAACGTAAGGCCAAGCAAGAGCTAAAGAAACGCGAACGCGAGGAAGAACGCCGCAGACGCCAACAGATGATGGCAGGCGGTGGATTCATGGGGCATAAGGTCGATGGCCAGGGAGGAAGGTAAGTGACTTTCCCTCTTTCTATTTCTCTCTCTCTCTCTCTCTCTCTATCTCTCTCTCACTACCCTCTGTATTTCTTCTTTGATTTATCCTTCTTTTTCATTTTCCCTTCTTTTAAATTCTGAAATCCTAAAAGTTACAAAAAACAACACGGCTATAGTATATAGTCCGAATTTTTATTAGCATGTCCAATTTTTTCAAAAGCAGATCCTGTGCTCGCAGTCCTGGGCCTCCTATATTCGTCTGCGCACAAAGACGAACGGTACTTTGACTAATAGTGTTGCTTTAGTGCTAGTACGCTTCTATGCTTTTGTTTTGCTATCGCCGATTTAGACTGTAGTGTAGTGAATGTAGTTTTAGCGCTACTACTTTGATGCTACTACTGCTGCTATAGCCTTGGTTTTCTAAGCAACGGTGTTTTGTACAAATTCGAGGTGATACACCTTTCAATCCTAAGGTGACGTCATTTTCAGAAACTTCGTTCTGCCTCCAAAAACCGGAGTGTCCGCCGCGAAAAAGGAGGGCAAATCGGAAGCCGAGAAGGAGGAGGCCAAGAGGGTACGGTAACAGTTAATAAATTGCTCAAGTTTTCTAGTTACCCTATTCCATTGGATTTTGGGCCCAGCCCTAACAATAAATTTGCGAAATAGTTCTGATGAATGCTTGCGAGCTACCAACGGGAAACCCCACGAGAAACCGTATAAAATTGCCTCCTTGCTGGCTAAATTTAGAATAAAGATTGCTCCTGGACCTGCCGTTTTCACCTTTAAAAGAAAAAATTTGGTTCATTATTCATAACCAGCAGGAAGCAGGACTACACTTTTAGGAGGGATATTTTATACATTATATATAAGTTTCAAAAAGCATAAAGTACAGAAAATTTTCAGCCTGAACGAAAACCAATTCGAATTTTTCGTATTATCTCTAGAGCTAATAATTGATGATGATGGAGTGTAAGTTTGCGAGAAAAGTAGATAACTTGTTGCTTATAAGTTGCATTTGTCCTATGTGCCTCAAAGTTTAGTTTTGCTCTTCAGCACTCCTTGTGTTTTCAACAACAACAACAAATAACTTGCCGGCCAAGTACATTAACCTTTTTGAGTTTCATTGCTTGATGTTCTGTAGTTTGTAGTTCCTTGCTTTATGTACAGTAGTTTGTAGTTTGCCACCTGTCGACCTGTCATCGATTGGCGTAGACAATGCTCTGTATCTGTAGTTTGATATCGTTACCCATCTGTATTAGGTTAAAGCATAATGATAAAACTACTAAATAACTACCTACAATAATGCTTGCTGTAATAGTCACAACATATCGTATACATACAGTATGCTTGGGCGATTTTTCAAGAAGATTAAAAGACAAACAATTCATTAAGTGAAATGCTTACCATTGCTATCGTTTCTTAGTTATGGTTCTTGGTTATATAATAGAGTTATGCGCCCATGTTCCCGCCTCATGTCCAACTCCAAATGCTGTCCGTCTTTATTACTCAGTAGAGCAGTTCCCGAGTTTCATCAAACGGGTTTTCACCAAAGTAATTTTACTTCGCGCTCCTACAAGAGCTATAACAAGCTTTTTGAAACGTATGATTGCGCTGTGTTGACACTACAACTTATGTGCCTCCATTCTGTGCCGTAATTTTGTAATAGGATAGTTTATTTCTTTGATACGTCCGCATAGAGAATACTTTGTAAGCAAACGTTGGTGAAACCCGGGTCAGCCTTGAATGTCGCTTTGAATTTAGTATACCTGGAAAATGAGATTAATATATTCCCCATTTAGGCTTTTCTGGCTGCTGTGCTGCGTGGCTGCGACACGTCCGCGTTGTTGCCCAATGATTTGCGCATGAAGATCAAGCAGCTTCATGAGAGGTGTGTTTACATTTGTTTGATTTTTTTTATAAAACTTTCTTTGTTAAGACCACGATTGAAATATCACTCACTTTTGTCTTATTGTCATAATCGGCTCTAAATTTACCAGTTGCTAACTGTGTAGCGCTATTTATCTATACACTACAAACACAGCTGACCGTAAAGTTTTCCACCGATGGTATATTATATTTAACGTGGTTCATTTCAGACTTTGCAAGCTCGAGGCCGAAAAGTATGATCTGGAGAAGCGTCACGAACGTCAAGAGTACGATGTGGGAGTTATCTCTTTATCTATATTTTACTATCCATTTTTCTTTTTATTGCATTTTCATTCTGTATCAAACATGTTAACGTTAACGACGCATGATGGTTAGCATATGTTCTCATTGTCAGCCCACACATTAGCAAATGTTGCCTTGAATAAGTGCAGAAGCTGTCGTTTTCTCGTTCTAGGCTCTGGGTTCTGGACAGCGTTCGAGTACACAGCTCTGAACAGTTCGTCAACTAATTTGCATATCATTTCAGCTGAAAGAGTTGGCCGAACGCCAAAAGCAACATCAGAGAAATAAGGCACTGAGGATGGGAGTCGACCCGGTAGAGGCGAGCAACTCAATTCACCCAGTAAGTTTCGGGGTACTGTAGCTAATTGGGGACAAATTTTGTCATACTGTATTTAAGCGAGAATTATAAAGGGGACACGATGCTATCATTAACTGTATTCAAGCGAAATACCGGCCGGTTTTTGAAACACATCGAGTAGAACAGCACTGCTATGCAGCGTATGCAAATGAACATAAATTAGAATGAAAAACCGAGCAAAATTCGAGCAACTTTGCAAATACGTGAGAATGCATTTGAAAAACCGGTATTTCTCTTTCACCACGCAATTCCCCGATGGGGACTTCTCCCCGCTACTATCATGTTGGAATGCTATTATCTGTCCCCAGAGAATATTTCCATGAGTTCCCGTGGCGCTACATCGACTTACGTAGGTGCCAAAACAAAAATTATCTTGTCTAATTGTTGTATATTTTGTAGCCCAGGATCAACGTGGCATCCAAGTTCGAACGGCAGACCGACCGTCGCTCATACGGTGACAGACGCTATCTGTTCGAGGTATGTTGTTATGTGTTCAAATTCTCCTTACCTAAACTTGTTAAACTATCCACTTGCAGTGTCAAGTGTCAAATGTCAAGCGTAGTGTCGTATCACTGTCTTTATATGTCACATTGATCTACTGTTAGTAAATAACGTTGTCACACATGTTCAATGTCTCGTACTGATTTGTATGATTGTCATACTAACGGGTTACTGTATTAGGCTTATCTTACTACCGTATACATTTGTATTACTGTACTTATTTGTATTGCAGATATCCAATGTGCTCGTGTCTCTCCTCGTCGGTACAGTGTCCATCATGGCTGTGTACGTTCTGTCCGTGTCTGCGTCTCTTTTTCTTGTTTAAAATTATAAAAAAGGAATTATAGGCTGTTTTTGAGCCACTAGGACTCTACCAAAATTAGCATACCTGAATTGCAGACAACATTAGCCAAGCGCTAACACCTCGTTCCGGGGCCGTGTAGTACAATGAACCGAGGCCGCAAAAATTATTGCATATAATGTACCAAGCTTTGCTTGCTAGAATACCGTAGTTTACAATACTGATTAATCAATTATCTCAGGGAAGCTTATCCATGAATACTCCTTTCCAGCTCGTCTCCCATGTCTGTTCCCTCTTCGGGTTTCTACATGTCTCCACGGTCTCTGCTGTCACTGTCCTCTGTCCTTTCCCGGGTTGTATGTACCGTAATCGTCACTGATCCAGTCAAAAGTACTGTAGCAATTGTGCTAATCGTCGGTTTTCTAAATTGTTCAGTCTATCCTGGCCACCTACCCCTACGGATCGTATGGATCTAATAATTGTTGTTAAAGCGGTACGGTACGTGTATTGTGAAGCGTATGCTGAACAACTGCATTCGAATGATTATATGCGAGTTTGTGCGCGTTTCTGGGTATTCCGACACAGAATGGAACAAAATTCGCATGCACTACAGAGTCACGTGCCATACCGAAAACATGGAGTTGTTCAGTAAAAAGTTGTCATACACTAACAGGCGACCTTGTTATCTTGTGTTCTTACCTTGTCCGGTCTACGTTGTCACGAATACTCATTGTGTTATATATTGCGAAAGTCGAGCTATATTTTAGTTGGATTTGTTAGTTTTGGTTGTCTGCTTACCCCCGTCATCTATCCTGTTAACCGAGGCGATGTGCGCCACAGAGGACGCCATTCATGTGCCTCACAATCAGTTAAGCCTCAACATTGCACAAATCTTATTTGCAATTTATACGGTGATTAAAAAAGATTCCACTTCAATCCATAAATAATTTATCAAGCGCACAAAGTTCGAGTTCACTTTGCGACACGTCGTTTCTCAGCCCGCGCGCCGCGAAATAGGTTTGCCCTCCTTGCAGCACAAAATTGGCGCACATCCGCTCCCCGCGCCCTGCTGTTCCTTCCCGGGGAGATTGGGCGGTCCCCTCTCTAGGTGACTCTGTCTCTCAATCTCCTAATCCTTTGGCAGTCTGGGCTCTCTATACACATTTTCCCCTCTCGCTCTATCCGTTGTCATTCCGTTGATCTGCGTATGTATATTAATTTTAGTTTTTTTGTTCAGTCTAAATTGTTATAAACTACAAACTACAAACAACTAAATGTGCATGTTACAGTGACACTTAGCATGTTACACTTAGCGCGCATCATCATTTTTTATATCGTAGTTCTGTTTTTTATCTACCATACAGCTGCGTAACTTCGAGAGATATGCCTCAATTTCTCGCGGTGCACGTTTCCATATGAACTTATTTTACTAGCTTTACTCATATATATTCACCATAAATTGGGTTACAGTTGTTATGTGCGGTTTTTGTAAGTAAATATGAAGAGAAATTTCGACCATTTTGTTCACTTGTCGTTGTCAGTGTTGATTTCCTAACAAATTTCATGTGTCAATGTAATTTCACAAATACAATAGAAAATAAAGAATTTCGCACAAAATTTCGGTGTTTTCTTGGTGTCGTTTTCGGAATTGCATGAGTTTCCTGTTTGTCGCATGTCTACATATCGTTGAACGTTTTTTGTTATCATTTATTATTATGACTCCTACTAAAACTTTCTACCGAGCTTTTTGGCCTAACTAATTTCTTTCAAATAGAGATAAGATACGCTTTATATATCGTTATCTTCAAGTCACCAATTTTTCGGCTAAACAAAACGAAAAACGGAAGGCTAAAGAAAGCGATAAAAACTCGAAATGAGTCATTGTAGCTGTAGCACAAAGTCCAGTTATGCCCATTGGCACCAATACCTACTTCTTTGGATTAATTATTACGACTACTCTTAAAATAATATTTCTTTATTTTAAAGAATATCAAGAAACCCAAGTCGCCCGCTCTTGCCCACGGCACTGCCCGCCCGCCAGAGGACTGGGGCAAGAAGGATAAGAAGGTAAATTACAAAGAATTACTAAAAAAAAAGTTTTATTCCTAAAGTGTTGGGCATACTTTGGATACACAGCTGGCACTTTGGATACACTTTGGATACACAGCTGGCACTTTGGATACACTTTGGATACACAATTGTAAATTATTATACAACAGTATGTGCCGAACTCCTTTTTTCAAACTCTCTATATCTTTATTTCCACGTCACTTACGTTTCTATACTAAACAATCATTATTACGCCGGAGAAAAAACTCTACAATTGACGCGCGCGTCACGACTTTTTAAAGCGAAACACCGGCCTCTTTTTGAAACGCATCGTGAACAACTGTATTCTTACGTATTTATGTTAATTAGTTCGAAGCTACACGATTTTTTATTCAAATTTAGGTTCATTTGCATATGCTGCATAAGAATTCTGGTGTACACGTTTCAAAAACCGGCCGTTATTTCGCTTTAAACAAAAGCCTTTATCCTAAAAACATCTTATTTAGACCGGCAATGAAGAGCTCGAGAGTCTTCGCAAGCACGTCGCTGGCGCCGCCAGGAACAGATACGTCGAACAGGTAGAGCAGTACCGTACATTTACTTTTTTTTTGCGGAAAACCATGATTACGTGCTTTCTGCTTTGCCTAGCTTGTAGTTGTTAAGCACATTGTTTGTGAAAGGCAAACCACGTGCAATACCACTCTAATATTTCAGTGCAAGGTAGAAGATGCTCATCCACCAGTTGAGCCCATTCCACTAGTTCTTCCTACAGAAGACGAAGAGGAAGAGCAGGAGACTCCACATGAACAGGAGCCGGTAAGGATACATACATGTCTCTCCCTCTTATATACAAAAGTACAACGAAAACTCTTAAACATAGAGATAGAGAGTAGAGATAGAGAGTAGAAACATAGAGATAGAGAGTAGAGAGAGAGGGGAAAAGAGAGAGAGTGAGAGGGGAAAAAGAGAGAGAGAGAGGGAGAGACAGAGGGAGGGAGAGGGAGAGAGAGAGAGGAAAAGAGAGAGAGCGAGACAGACAGACAGAGTTTCCCTAATTTTAATAAGAATCCAGCTAATAAGAATCACAATTACCATATATTGCTACTCATGGTCAGTAAGCTCATTCCCATTCAGGTCGAAGTCGAGGCATAAACCTGCATACGAGTCTACCCTCCGTGAGGTTAAACTACAAACTCCACTTAAAATAACCTCACTACAAAATACATCAATTAACACGCCGGTCTCCCGTACTCTCTCCTCTAAGAGCACAGATGCCCTCCTCCCATAATCAGTTTGCCAAACTGATGTGATGTTGCTTTAATCTACGCCTACACTTTTCGGCTCCTCATTCATGTTTGACCTTCTCTGGACCACGCCCATGAATCAAAGACCACACCTACAAATTATGAAACCACGCCCACGGTTTTTCTGAGAAAAAACGTCGTTTTCATATTTGTTTCTCAGAAGCGCTCCTTTGCTAAAGCTATTATGTGCGCATCTCAAAGCAGGCCAAACTTGTAAGTTACACTCCATCATCATCATCATATAAATATTCCATTATTTTCGATTGTTTAACCCTACCCCTATTTACTCGAATCCTTGCTCCCATTATCGAGCACTTTATTTTGCATGTTGTTTTATGTGTGAATAAAGTATTTATGTATTATTGTTTCATGTTCAACGAATAAACATATTTACGATATTTGATGCATCCTCCTTTGGTCCCATAGAACACGTTTTTTGCCATCTCGGGTGTCCGAGATCAAAACTTTCAAAAAAGGATATACAGTGTACTAAACTACAGTTAAAATCCTAGAGCCAAACGTGTTGAGCCCTTTTCACCGTGTAGTGTATGTATAACACAATCAAAACAAAAACTACCTTTATTACAATCTATACACTTAAATGGCACCCACAAATGCATTCACTACTCTTAAGTCAACCAATACAACCTCAGTTTACTAAACAACCAAAAACCTAATTATCTAAAAACGTGGGGAAAAGGCAGAAGTATAATAACCGTCTATTGATCAGATGTTGTTTATATAACCCTTTTTCGTTGGAATCGAGTTTAATCCAAAATAACTTCCTAGTAAACTTACGACTTACGACGCATAAGTAAGGAGGTTTACGCTGAGCTGAATCCCTACTTTGTACAGTCTCAGGCACCAAAAATAAAACAAAACACAAACTAAAGATCACAGATATAAAATAAATACACATAGATGATATTAGGCCCCATAGAATCTAACGCTCAACGCTGAATCGCCAAGTTTGCACAAAAGGGAACAAACTTGCACAAAAGGGAACAAACTGTGTCATTCCCCTTGCTTACGCTTTAATGAATCCCTTCTCCTTGAGTTTGGCAATAAGGGCCGGTACGTCCTCGATGAAACCACCAGCCTTACGCTGAGCGGGCTCAGTTACCTGAACAAAAAGCAAAATCAGTTTCAATCACTCACTCACAAAATTATAGATTAAAGAAGCGCAATATTTAAAGTCACTATTCACTCACTATTCACCTCACATATATGGCCTTTTTTAGATATACACAACCAAATTCATTCATAATTCGCTTAATCATCCAAGGAAGATCAGAGGCCGTATTCACCAACACGCAGGGAATCCTCCCTGGCCTCCCCGGGGAGCTAAAGAGTGTGAGAGCAGAAGAGATTCAGAGCGCTCGTGAACCTAGGGAGGTCTCTCTGCGTGTTGGTGAATGCGGCCTCTGTCCCCAATTTACGTACAATAAACGAATAATCAGTCTTAAGTCTTAAACAAAGAAAACGCCCACCTCAAGAATCTTGGTCTGCGGGGTCAGGTCAACACCCAGGTCCTTGGCAGAAATCTTCTCCATCGGCTTCTTCTTTGCCTAGAAGGGGTTAAGGTTAAGAAGTTAAGGTTAGGGAGAGTTAATTAGAATAAAAATAACCAGAAACTAGATTATATCCCTAAGTCTCTTCATCCTTCGGATGCGTCATCAATCATCTACTCGAAACCCGGATTCAAGGACAAGGACTCAAAAAAGTTGATTCGAAACGCCGAATGTTTCAAGGTGTTGGCAAAAAGAAGATCAAAAAGCATACATATTACGTAGTGCGGTCCTTCAAACAAGAACGAAAGCTTACCTTACATACAAACAACAAAATGTGTCTGCAAAATACCCGGAATCTAGCCCGTTGATAACACATGTTAATCGGATAAAAAAGGTTAAAGCAAAATACTTGCCGGTTTTTGAAACACATCAAGTACACCAGCACTCTTAATCAGCAAATGCAAATGAACATAAATTCGAATAAAAAATGTCCGTAAGAATTCATTGGTCCACGATGCGCTTGAAAAACCGGCCGTTATTTCGCTTTGACTCACTCTACCATACGTAGTAGAATATCAAAGTACTTCACCTTCATAATATTGGGCAGTGTGGCATATCGGGGCTCGTTCAGACGGAGATCGGCCGAAAGGACGGCAGGCAGCTTCACCTCAAAACAATGGTTTTATAGTTTTATTATTACGTTACGTTGCGTTGTTCTATCGGACTTTGTTGCAATCTACCACCTCTACCATCTAATCTGCATAAACTGCATAAACATCTAATCTTTGACTCTCTGCTTTTTCCATTCTGAAAATTTTCTGTGGTATTTATAAATAAGTGGAAGAAGGGATAAGCGATTTTAGCGCAAAGGCATGCCAATCGCGGACAGTTTGCAGTTTTTAATAAAATTAAACCACAACAAAAACATAATCCCGAATGCACGCTTCCCTTCCCCATTCCTATGCAAGTTGAACTTACTTAAATAACAAAAACAAATACGTTCAAGCAAGTATAATAATACGAATACAGATTCTAAGGCACTAGATGAGAAAGAAAACATTATATTTACTTCATTCGTCAAGATTTGGGAACAAACTAAACAAGAAAGTGAATTAAAAATTAAAGAACCTTGATCGTGTCGAGACCTCCATCAATTTCACGTGTAACCTTCAGAGATCCAGCGCCACCGTCTTCAACCTGTAGAAAATTACAACAGTAACATCATTATGCGCAGATCAATTAAAATGGTTCGCAGATATTCATTTGTACATAGAACGATAGAACTTATATTATGATTGAGGAAACCTGGAACTTAGCTTCATAGAATTATGTATACCTTATACTTTACTTATTCGATTAGCTTTCTTCATAACTTCGATTAGCTTTCTTCATAACTTCGATTAGCTTTCTTCATTACTTTATAACTTATATTTGCGGTATTTAAAATAGATACTATAGAGAGAGCATACTGCCGCCCAACAATCTTGAAAATCCTTATACCTTATGAAGCTTCAAAAGTTCATCATACATGTGTTCAAATTCTATACTCATCGAACACGAGACTGAAATCACTAAAACACTAGCAGACTTATATATTTGTACAACGACTGAAACATATCGGAACTAAAGCTGAAAGAAAAGTTCCAACTAGAAGCTAACAGGACCGAGCAACAGTCTACCAACTACCAAGCAAGTACCCCACAACTAAGACTAAGAACCCACACTCCTCATTCCAAAATAAAATAAATCATACAAAACTTTTTCACATATTTTGGCACAGCAATCACCACAGTAAGTGCTATAAGCAAAAGATTCAGGACAAAAAAGCGCAATCTGGCTGTGGAAACCTTTCAGCTTACAGCAAATACCAACTTAACTAAATCTGTTTCGTTCGCAATAAGAACGGCTAGTAAACTAGGTTTTTTAAACGAATAAGTAGTATTACCTTGCTTGCATAGAGGGCTTGTGGCCAATCAAGCAAACCGGCTACGAGCGGGGCAGTCTGCGCGGCGTCATCATCAATTGCCTAGAAATGGAATAGAAGCATAACAAGGTAAGACGAAGTTGAACACATCAGAGCGTAAATTCGTAAATGGAGGCCTTTGAGGAAACCCACCCTACAAGGATAAAGGATAACTAAGTGTAAGTCCAATTTACAGAAACAGAGTAAGATCACTGTGGCCCCATACACCTCCTCTCCGCCATCCTATTATTTTTGCTCAGAAAATCAGTGGAGAAGTGAACATTAAAATAGCAACAAGAAAACAACGAAGTACGCATTTGGCAGTACAGTTGGTAGTAGAGCCTTTTCTTTTTGCTATATTTTGAGAAGTTAATATTATGCGTGCAAGCGTGCTGACGTGTAGTGTAACGCACTCGCACATAAACTCAAAACGGTTAAATATCAGCATTTCCGAAAAAATCTTGCCTGCTTTCCAGTAAAGACGATATCAAACTTCTCCTTTTCGTTCAGTTTGGCAATGGCGCGGGCAACGTGAATGGGCTCGATCTAGAACACTACGGATAAAAGGATAGATGATCCTATCTTCTTAACTTTTTATCAGCTTGTCAATCAATAAAACTTACTTATAGTGGAAATTTTGCGATGGTCCACGAGCAACTATCGCGCGCCTAGCCCCAATATTTACTTTATCGCTGGTACGATTGTGTACATCATCAGACACTCAATGTTTGGCATAATTGTCTCAATGTCTACTGATTATGCAAGTGGTCTAGCTTTTTTTAGCCGTTTTTCACTACATATTTAAATAGTAATACTTCTAAACATACCGGATCCTTATCTCCGACCTCCACATGAATGGCCTTATCAGCGCCCTTGGCCAGAGCGGTACGAAGTGTTTCTTGCGATTTGGGGCCTCCCATTGAGAAAACAACAATCTACAAAAAATCAAGAGCGTAAAACGGTTACAATCTGGTGAAAACTAGAATGTTGACAAAACAAGTCAAGAATAAACAACAAAGATAGGTACAGAAACCTAGAAAACATACCTCCTTGGCGATTTTCTTCTCTTTAAGTCGCACGGCCTCCTCAAGGGCGATCTCGTCGAAAGGGTTCATGGAGTGTTGCACATTATCCGTGATCACTCCAGTCTTATCCGGTTTCACGCGAACCTACAAATTTAAGATACAAGCTTATGCTGATTAGCTAGCAAGCGACTAGACTAAAATCCGTTAGAAATAAGGGGCAATCCCATTCCACATATCTAGAATAAACACTAATGCATACCAACGAGTCAGTATAGACACTTAATGATTATAAGTATTCGCAAAACAAAAGAAAACCATTAACCTTCACGGCGAAGTCAACCACTCTCTTGACGCCCACAAGCACACGCATACTGGACCCTGCAAGTGATACATATTAACGATTGTTGAGGCAAAGCAGTGTGACAATAAACAAGAGATTTTTATACAAAGAGACAACTTTTACAATAACAAAGGCAAAGGCGTTCCTGTTGGCTTGAATTTGTCATGTCTGCAAAAAAAAATTTGAAGGATCGTGCTCCAAACTACAGGCTACAAAGTGCAACAGGGAACATTCGTGGTGGGACTCAAGTGGCTAGAGAGTGCGCAAAATTAAGAGATGTTCTTCAGTAAAAGAACAAAAGGTTCCAGTGTACGGTGCTTTAGATATAATTTATCGTTTAATAGTTGGAAAAAAATATATCCAAACTAATTGTGCACGAAATCACGGTTTGAGTATGGAAATAAAAAATTGAGGGTACCTGAAATTATGAAAATTGTTTTACGGCACTACCGTAACACAAACACTACAGTACACTATAACATATCTCGCACGTATAACCTCAAAACAGTTCTCTGCAAATATTCTAATTTTCACGAACAGTATTAAACCAAAGAAAGAGCATTAATTTGCTCGTTCTCACTACTCGCTATTTCTAATTACTCGCTTTACACAAGGATCGTGCACTAATCGATAATCCATTGTCGCTTCCAATCAATCAATCAATCAATCAATAAATCGATAAGGATATATCATGTCCGTGGTCTGGAACGACACACAACTTATAAATGCCACTCTCAGGGAATTACGAGTCGACTTCATCCAGCAAGGATTTGAAATATGTCCAGTATACGGCGTGAGTTTATATTTTTTCGGTTAAAGCGAAACACCGACCGGTTTTTGAAACGCATCGCGGACGGCTGAATTTCTACGTATTTATGCTAGTTTGATCGAATTTAGCTCGAATTTTTATTCTAATTTTTATTCATTTGCATATGCTGCATAAGAGTGCTGATGTTGATGTCTGACGTATGATGCATAAAAATGCTCATGTCCACAATGCGTTTCAAAAACCGGGCCAGTATTTCGCTTTAAATACAACATGTGTCAGTGCTGTCTTTACACCCTGCTGATCAGGTATCTTACCCAAGCACCAGCAAGAGCCAAGTCGATAGTCTCACATATAATCAATAAGCAACGATACGACGATTAATATAATAAGAATGGCTTAGGCTTGAACTTCAGGTCTTTTCACATTGTCATCACCTATAGACTTATCAGATAATCCATAAATTTACGATGATTGAAGTTCGTACTTTATTTTCAGAGTCAAGGCGGTCTCGTACACCTTTTTGCCATTCTCGCATGGCTCATTTGTTTAATTCTTGTGCACTGTTTCAAGTTGTTAAAGGTATGCTTGTAGTTTGCAGTTTACAGTTTTTTTGTATTTGATCGCCTATCGAGACCTTACTAGGAACTACCATGGCCGAGGGGTAGAGCTCCCGTCTTAAGCCAGCATGACCCAGGTTCAATTCTTCACACCTCCAATTCCAGTCCTCTGATGATGTCGTCACCATACACCACAAAGTACACAAAGCCAACGCTTTACTGCAACAGGATACGTTTGAACAGAATCGAAGGGTTTGTTACGGTTCTTGAAAGAGAATAAATTCCGTCGAAGAAAAAACGCTAGTGTACTACTCTAGTCAATGCACCGTTTTCATTTGCACAAACTATTCGGGACTCAACATTGCATTAAGCTCTTTGCCGCGCCTGCGCCGAATTTATTAGGAAAAAGAGCGCCACAAACCATAGTTACCCAAAAAGGGCGCGAAAACTGAGTCTTATCTTAAAACTGAGTCCCAGAAGCTTTTTCGAAATTATTCAAAAGATGTCTTTGTACAAATCAATATTTTAGGAGAACTTCATCGTTGCTGGAGAGGGAGGGGAAACAGGTACACCTATACCCGGGGAGGCACCCGTTCAGTGAGTTTTTGCCGTTTTAGTCTCGTTTTCATTTTTAAGGATGTGCTCCATCCTGCGTCTTGTTTACCGAGAAAGCACATTAATACAGTGTTCTGCGCTTCATAAACCACGTGCTATTCCTCTTTAAATTAATCTTAAGCTAGACAATATCTCTATTTCAGGGTCTGAGCACTGGCAATTAAATGTGTGTTTGAAAATGGATTATTGATTAATGCTTACTCGTTAACAGTACAACTCGAACGTTGCACCGACTCAAGAAATATGTTAAAAACACGTTCAAAAGCTGAATAAAATCTTCGCACGGTCTTATTTTTGCACGTATAATGCCGCGATGTTATTTCACATAGTGGGTGCGCCATTTGGGCGCCAATTGTTTGCGATATTCTTTGTTCTAAAAGTGGGGCGTTTTTTCTATTCTCGGTTTCCTACCATCCTTAGGATGTATATCACTATTCGCAGATCGCATTGCACCTCCCAAAAAATTCATAAGTCAAGTACTAAAAAAGAACATTTATTTAAATAATATTAATTAATGCAAAAAAGCTAACAAAATTATCAATGACAAATGAATAGTTTGCACATAGTTGTTTGACAAAATAAAAGCACAAAAAAAGAAAAGTTATAAAGAAAGAGTTAATTGAACTATTCCATTCGTAACCAAAGTTTTCAAAGTTCATACTTGCCCTAGATCAATCAATAAATGAATATAAAAACATCACAAAGAAAATCAATAACAAAAATCAATCGATTAAAGCAAATTGATACATCATTACTCGGCAATGAGAGAGAGGAATAGAGAAAGAAACAGAAACAAAAAATCAATAAATAATAATATCAATAAATGCACGACTACAATACTTATTCATCTCACAGGGGTAGACAACGAGAGCACGGGTGAAACTTGAAAGCAAAATTTTAAATTCCCTAAAACTACGGTATTTGGTTGTCACATATCAATTATGCAACTTTTCATATGACATACTATGAGACTATGACAGTATACGACACGGCCAACGAGGGACGCGCGAACTTTACGCAAATTTCATGGCAAACTGCCAAGTTACCTATTTGGCATGCTTCCATAAATATTTACTACTTCTTTGCAAAGAAAATATTAATTAGCCCGTATTTCAGTCGTGAACTAATTTGTCTTCTAAATGTAAACACCAAGACCAACTGACCGAAATACAGCAGTTACATATAAGAACACACACAAAAAATCAACACTATAGATCAATATCATAATATGCACGCGTGGTAAATGAGATAGATTGGCGCGGAAAAAATATTGTTTTGGGCGCTATGACAGGTGGTTTCAGGCGCGCACTGCACCCATTATGCGCCCTTCTGACACAGAGAGGCACTGATAATCACCTGCTATATCGCTTTAAAACAGACAGTGGATAGAGCTATACGAAATGAGACCAGCTGAACCGGGTACACCCACCACAGAGAGGCGAAAGAGAAGAAGAAGTAGTGAAAGCAATGATAAACTAACTTGAGGAAAGTATAAAAATAATAATCAATATTATTGTTAGTGAAATGGTCTAGCACCACGAGGGCACAGGGAAATCACGATAAAGTGGTATGGTATGTCGTTTTGAAATCTACACTAAACAATTGTCTTTCCATGCATTATGTGCAAATTCTTTCAGGATATTAGCTTCCGGAAAGAAATTTGAACATAAAAAAGAGGAACTTAGAAGTCTGCAAAACGTCGTGCCATACCGCTTTAATAAAAAAACATAATAAAAGTACACCATCACGAATCATTATTATGCGGAATTTCTGCACCAATAAATGGAAGAACCAGCTTTACACATATATCCAGCCTAACACAAATGATTTTTGATAAATTAAAACAAAAAATATATAAAAATGAAAGCAAAAAAAAAAAAAAAAAAAAAAAAAAAAAAAAAAAAAAAAACACAAATCAAACCAAAAATCAATAAATCAATATACACATAGCCAAATGGATCAATACTTTGGATGCGACACGCTTAGGAAATAATAGTAATATAGTAAAGACAGAGGAGGACTGAGAAAACCAAAAATTTGGAAAACCGTTTACAGCTCGGTACTTCCTCTGAACTCTGTTGTGCTTGAAAGCTGTGGTAGATTACTACTAGCTACTACGTTCTCAGGCGCGCAGCGCGGAAATGCGTAACCGCGACCGCGGAAAAGAGATGGCTTTTTAACATGGGATGGGAAAGGCGGAGAAAAAAGAGGCGAAAAGAGTTTTCTCTGTGTCTCGAATTTTCCAATACAAATTTGCAATCTTTTCCCGCGGACGCGGCTACGCATTTCCGCGCTGCGCGCCTGAAGACCAGAGTATGCAGCAATGAATGATAAGGCTTATGCTATGCAATAACATTTGATAAATTCAAATTTTATGATAATTTCGGTAATTAGAAAACTAATTAACTATCAATATTGTATCCGCAAGTCGATAGAGGAATGTTTTCATAGTACTATCATTTGGGATTCGGTTAGGTTCACAATTGCACATTTGGGACGTGGCCTTCAGCTAAAAGGTTCACACGCATGGCGGAGGCGTGGCTTCCGCAGAAGGGGCGGAGTCAAGAGTGGGCGTGGTTACCATACCAAGTGATCCACTCAAATGAGCTTTGAGATGTTGCTCAAGTTCTTGTGGCGAGGAGCAAACCTAAATTATTATTATAGACATAGTAATATTCATAAAATAAGAATAAGCTACTAAAACGCAGAGAAAAACTATGCAATTCAAAAAACTACACAGAAACCATTTCAAATTATTAAATAATTCGGTACCTTTTGACAAACCGAGCACACTGTCCTCATGAGCATCATCATCATATCAAGGCTGGGAGCTCCCGCGCCAGGGGGCATAAACGGGAATGGACCGGGAAGTGGAGGCATCCCGGCGGGAAGAGGCGGCAGGCTGGGCGATGATCGGGGCTGGCCGTTCTCATCCTAGAGTGTGTTTATTATAAGAGCTGGGAATGTGCTAATTGTAAGACGATTCTCTCGGTTATGTCCAAACATATCGCCGTCATCGCTGTGGGTTTGGTATGTTCGTAGTCATGACTGCTTAAATTCATCGTTTTCAGACAGAATTGTTTTTACTGCGCCTGTCAAGGTATTAGGTACTTTAGCATTAGTCTCCATATTTACATAGCATGATTCAGCAAACTGTTTAATATCGTATACTATAAAGCTTATAGCTCTGCCATAAACTGCTTACCTCAAACAACCGTCGTGGTTCCATTGGCGACGCGTCAAAGATTCGCCTACCCCGTCGGCTGGGACTCTGCTGCCACATATGGGTGCCCATATGGACCTAAACAGTCAATCGATATCTTAAAATTTATGGTATGTATATGGAAAAAAGAGGACACATATGCTGCATGTACAATATGTACAGTACAAGGATTAAAAGGGGAATACAATACATTTCATGTTGTTATATCAATCCTCTTATAGCTTATAGCAAGAACCAAGCACAGAACAAGAATCCCACCTTCAAGTTTCCTCGCGTTGTGAATGCTCTCGCACATATATCACATTTGAATGGTTTGTCTCCTAAAGTACCGTAGTTTCATAATGAACTATCAATAAGTAAAGAAAATACAACAACAGTAGTAGTCACCACTTCCCATCGTTGACAAATAAACTTAACAAAAAATCGATAAATCGATAAGCACCAAAACAATCGATAACGATCATACTCACCGGTATGCGTGCGCATGTGGATCTGCAGTGCCGACGATGAGCTAAAGTGTTTGAAGCAAACGGCACACTGATGTTTACTCAGCACAGGCACTGGACGAGGTGTCGGTGCTTCGTTCTAAAGAAACAGACAACATTATCATAAGAATATCGTTGGTTGAAAAAAGAGTAAAATGAACCTTACAAGTTCATTTAAAATCATGATTACCAGTGTCGCATACTAAAATTACTTGTTTTAATATGTTTTCAGAGTTCGTCACAGAGGACCAATTGTGCTAGCTACTTAAAAAAGTAACCTGTCGCACGCTCGCTTCAGCCCACATTTTCTGCATGGCTTCGAGCGGGTTTTCGGCGGCTCGTTTTCGGGCAGCTTCAGATAACTCGACCTGAAAATTGATTGTCACTTTCACATTTGCGCGCTCTAGCGCAACTAATTCAACCGTAGTAAATGAAAGAGCGGCTACAATTCCACTTCTACAGCTGGAACGAAAGAAAAAAAATAGAATTTTTACGTATGTACCATTGTGGGCACTCTTCAAACTTATTGAGGTTTTCAAAGTTCAAGTAAGTAAGCCTAAATAAGCAAAACTGAATGAACGACTAATAATGGTAAGAATGAAATATAGGCTAACCTTTGGCATTTCAATCTGTTCCGGTCGTAGAGGAATCATATCGTTCTTCCCCACTATGGACGTCATGAGTGGATCGCTCACCCTCCTCTCCTCTGATTCCCCACGACCCACTGAGGAACCGTCGGTCCTGCAAAAACTACTCAATATTGTAAATATACTGTAGATCCTTCAACCTGGAACTAGGATACTGTGAAACTGTTACCGTACGGCTCTCAGTACATAGTCGTGTAATATCTTATCGGGCAAGATTTTTATCATACCAAATTCGACATATACATTGGCTGAAGGTATATTAGAACCCTTAGAACTACCCTTCAAGACCCCGGAAGGAAGGCCTGCAGAGCTACCGAGCTTGGTGCAACCCGCCCCGGGTATCTTACTCACGGCGCCGGCGGTGAGGCGAGCAACGATGCAGAGGCTGCTGGTCATCATTGGTACATTTCAAAACTCACTGTTCATGGTTATCGTGGGTCGAGGCGTGTGAACTGCTGCTCGGTGACACCGAGTCCAGTGATGTTGACGTCTTCGGCGGTTCTTCACTCTTCGGCGGCTCAACAAACCCCAACTTGCTCTCGTCTCTGAAATACAGCCCGTTCAATCCCCCGAACAAATTTCGGATTAAAGCGAAATACCGGCCCGTTTTTGAAACACATCGAGTACACCAGCATCAATATGCAGCTTATGCAAATGAACATAAATTAGAAAAAAATCGAGCCAAATTCGACTAACTTAGCATAAATACGTAAGAATTCAGTTGTCTACGAAGCGTTTCAACCGACCGGTAGTTCGCTTTAAATTCAAAAGTAATTAAAAACATCCGATTGGCACGAGAGACACTAACACTAACCACAAATGCTTTTTGGTAACTAGTAACTTGCTGAATGTTGAGCTTTCCGCAAAGAAGTTTTTAGGACCTGTGCAGTTTTACACTAAAATGAGCGGTGCGTGAGCTTCAACGAATGTCTTTCAGTTCTGTAGGGATATAGGATAAGATGTGGTTTATGCATAGTCAACTCACATATTCAATCCCAGCGATTGCGAAAGCGCGGCAAATATGTTATTTGCTGACGTCGGCGTCACGGTTACCGTAGCCGTAGCTGAAGGGGCGGGACTTTGTGAAGGGACCGAGTTTGGCATGTATCCAAAGTTGGGCACGGAGGCGGAGTTTGGGAGAATGGGCGTGTCCTGCGAAGTACTGGCCAGAGTGCTCTCCTCTTCACGTAGTTCTGTCTGCTGAAAATGTTCGGGCTTACTTAATGTTTGTAGTTTGTAGTTTTCAATGAATGTAATTTGTAGTTTCAAATTAACTTTCACCACGAATACTTACACTAGGCATGTCCGGACCGAGACCCAGCATTTGGGCTAGATTAAACGGAGGGGGCGGGGCTTGAGTACTAGTGGGCGTCTCCTGTTTTACCAGAGTTGGAGGGGCGGAGCCGGGCTGCGGGAACACTCCCGGTGGAGGGAACGGGAACGGGAACATTGGGAAGCCGGGAGGTAACCTGAAAAGCAACATTGTAGTCTGTAGTTTTAAATTGTAGATAGCGCATATGCTAATTTCATAAAATTCTCTCTTCATAATATAAAACTGACATTCGGTGTTGTGGCTGGAAGTCGAACATTAGAGTGAGGCTAAAGAATTCGCAGTTACAAACAAAAGAACGTATTTTTGCATAATATTTGTGGTGGATTGATCAGCCGACATCGTTAAAGAGGTATGCCACGTGGTTCAGAAACGTTTCGTGCACAACAGCATTCTTGCATTCACATGTACGATGTATTATTATTAGTGATGAACACGTTTCAAAGCCAACGCCCTGTGCTCTATAGTTTTCATTAGAAGTGACGGCCGGTAGGAATAATTTGTTAGTTCAAACTTCAAACGGTCGTCGAAAAAAAAAGAGTCAACAGCTTACCCATTTTGCGGCGGTCCATGCGGTGTGTGCGGCGAGCGGTCCTTGTTCAGTTGCTGCGACAACATTGGATTGCGCAACTGCTGCGTGTGTTCGGCGATGTGTTGTTGCAGTTGCCCGCCGCTCATAAACCTAGATAAACTGGGTGTAAAGTTGTTTCCTAAGCATGTTTGAGATGTTTGAGTATCCCTCTCTCTCGCGCGCTCTCTCTGTCTAACTATCGATCTCTCTCGCTCCCTCTCACTCTCTCTCTCTCTCTCTGATTATGACTAACCTCTTCTGACATATTGGACACTGTTGGGCCGCTGAAAGCATCGGTCCACCCATTCCCACGCCTCTGAACGAGTGCTTGGCCCGGTGCACTCCCATGTGCGTCTTCAGGTTCCCTTTTGTCGTGAACGCGCGCTGGCAGATCTTACACTTGAACGGGCGCTCGCCTGCAAAAGTTTCCTTGATTAGCAAGTGATAACATTTCGTATCGTGCTAACTTTCGATTTGTTTAGAATATTGACCGTAGGAGCTTGGTTCATGCTGAGAAGAATATATCGAATACCACCACAGACTCCTGTTTGTGACGACTTTCGATGGAAACTCACCGGTATGCGTTCGATAATGCATTTGAAGCGCACTCTTGCAGGAGAGCACACGTCGACAGAGAATGCATTGATTGGGGTCTGTTGTTGGAAGAGCCTTATCACCGACCAATTGCCTAATCTTCTCAGCCTCATCTGAAATGAAGTGGATTTCAGGGAGTTTTCATAATCAAACTTTAGAGAGAGAGAGAGAGAGAGAGAGAGAGAGAGAGAGACAGAGAGAGGAGAGAGAGAAATATAGTGAGCGAGAGAGATGTGTAAGAGAGAGAGAGAGAGAGAGAGAGAGAGAGAGAGAGAGAGAGAGAGCGAGCGAGACACAAAGAGAGAGGATAGAGCAAGAGAGAAATGCATAGATAGTATGCTCACCAGTGTTGGACACCTCCATCAGACTCTCCCAGTCATCGTCAACCACGTCTCCCCGGGGCGGTCCCATCATCTCCGGACCTCCCGGAAATGGTGGGCGGAGCATAACTGAAAATCGATAAATCATTAAATAAATAAGAATCGATACTCTAAATATGAAGGACTTACAATAAAAACAGGTAATCGATAAAACATAGAAGTTACTCACAATGCGGAGGGAGAGGCCCGCCCAAGTGTGGCGGAAACGGGTGCGGAAAACCTGAAAATATTGAAATAACTTAAAAATAATGCATTTTCTATAAGATCGATACAGCGCTACCAAGGTTCATTTTGTAGTCGGGGATCATAATTGCAGACTACAGACTCCAAACTACAAAATCTAAACCCACCAGAGAATCCTGGGAAAGTGGGCGGATGCTGAGAGGTGGGCGTGTTGGTCAGATCCAGAGGGGAGGCTTCTGTTGCCGAGGGATTCATCGATTGCATGTCCTTGGAGAGAGGGAACAGAGAGGAAAGAAACGATAAGGAGGGCGGAGCTTGCGAGGGCGATTTTGCTCGAATCACGTTGAAGTTTCTGTAAGAATATTTTCTGAATTTGTAATTGAGTGGGTTCGTCGACTGCTCATACCTTAGATACCGTACCTTCTTAGAGTACGATAATTATTGTACCATTGAATACAGACAGCATAAAACAGGCTAGCAACATATCTACCGTACCTGTTAACAGTGACCGGCACACTTCTTCTCTGCGTCTCGTCCTCCATCTCCTCTCTCGCTGAAGCGATTCCACAAACGGAAGAAGCACGGGCGACATCCTGTTGACAGTTGTGGGAGAGTTGCTAAACATAAAACATTGATTTCAAAAAGAAAAACAGTCCCTTGGGTGCTAAGCCTTAGCAAGTTTGTCCCCATAATCTTTGGATTATCGGTAAACTGCGTTAATCACTACGCTACCGTCACACACCACCAAATGTTTCAATCACACCAGTATGTGCGAGAGGCCTGTTAAGGTTCGCCATACGTGTAAGTCATGTTACGTTATAGTTTGGTTTTCATCCAATATTCACATACATTCAAGGGCAACGATATTGCGTAACGTCTACAGATACTGGGAGCACAGGGTGCCGGTGCTCCATATTCACCGAGTTTAGCATTTACTCAATTTGCCGTTCGAGGTCCAGAATTTTGTCGTTCTAGGTCGAAGAAAGTGGTTTGTCATAAGTCATAAGTCGAGGTGAAGGCCCCAAAAAATTTCGCTGAAGAAAAAAATTGAGACCGTAACAAATAGGTACCTGGTCCCAGTCAGCCAACTTCGTCCCGCAGTCGGAGCACTCGAGGAGCTTCTCATCGGGGTGGTTGTCGTGCACGTGCCACAACAGAGAACCCCACGAGGGCAGCACCTGGAGAGAGGGAATTTAGGAAACTAACATACCTCTAAAGCGAAACACCGGCCGGTTCTTGAAACACATCGAGTAGACCAGCACTCTTATGCAGTGTAAGATAGGCTTCCAGTATGCGGTATCTTCCCTCTTATTCTAAACTATATAGCCGCATACTGTCTCCCCTATCTTATAGCATCTCTCATTGTTTACTCCCCGTTGACCTAGGCCGCCCATAGTTTACAACCGCCGGCCTAGGGAGAGATAGATAGAACGAGCCAGTTGCTCTTTGCACGTCTATAGAGAGCACTCCGCACCCCACGAATAAAGATGTGTGGCTATTTCATGTGTTAAATATATCACCGACACAACAACATTGTATCCTATACCAAGGCGAGGTATCAGGATATAATATGGCGACCGCGGAGGTCTATCAAATTTTCCGATAGACTCCGAACCTACCATCCTACTCGCCTAATTCCTCAACAACAACACAACTTCCAATTCCAACTCCCTATTCAAAACCCACTAACCCCATACGTCAGAATATTTGTTCTTCCGCCAGATTCCATCCATACTGATATTCTTTCGTCAGACTACAATTCCCGCAAGGTCTACTATTAAATTATGTGCCTAACGGTCGATAGAGAAGCGTGTGGACCATCGTGAACAACTAAGGAGCTGCTACCATACCGCCGTTGGTTTACTTTTTCTCAGAGTATGAGTTGTAGGGACCATAATAAGTGCATTCGTTAGTTACTGTTCATTATTTTAGTAAGAAGGACTCGTATTTTTAAGTGACTATAAGCAGCCCCGTAAGGACAACCCAACAATGCTAGGGATAGATTATTATTAATTGATTTTTGAGAAGGGGCCCCGCTAAGATGACGTGCGAAACATCCCCGGCAGTAATTATGGTAGGGATGGTTGGGCAGCAAGGACTAGCCGGATCCCACTAATAGCTAGTTGAGGTAGAATAATTATTAAGAAATGCAATTAGACCACCCAGTAGGCGCCCACTGAGAGTGGTCCGTCCTTATGTAATTGAAATATTTGTGAAGTCACGTAAAGTATTTTTTTTTTCGAATAATGTTCTAGGATGATGCACTTGTCATTAATTTTTGTTTATTTCCTGAAGTTGTGTGTTATCTGAAGTTGTTGTTGAAATTTTGTAGCCATTTCTTGTTTTGTTGAAGTTTACAACTCGTGAGTGTTAAGATCAGGAAGATGGTGCGTATAATTTTAGCCATTTGATGAGAGATCTAGAAATTGTGATTTGATAGTTGATAATATCTTGTTTTGTTATTCGTGGAACCCTGTTCCTTAGAAGAGCTGGGGTCCAGCTCTTGTTCGGAAAAGGGCATGTAAGATAGGCTTCCAGTATGCGGTATCTTCCCTCTTATTCTAAACTATATAGCCGCATACTGTCTCCCCTATCTTATAGCATCTCTCATTGTTTACTCCCCGTTGACCTAGGCCGCCCATAGTTTACAACCGCCGGCCTAGGGAGAGATAGATAGAACGAGCCAGTTGCTCTTTGCACGTCTATAGAGAGCACTCCGCACCCCACGAATAAAGATGTGTGGCTATTTCATGTGTTAAATATATCACCGACACAACAACATTGTATCCTATACCAAGGCGAGGTATCAGGATATAATAGCAGCTTATGCAAAGAACATAAAATAGAATAAAAAATCGAGCTAAATCCGAGCAAATTAGCATAAATACGTAAGAACTCAGTTGTCCAAGGTGCGTTTCAAAAACCGGCTGGTATTTCTCTTTAAATCTAACCAATCTTCAAAAGGTAACGCCCGACTGTCACAGTTGCGGTATAAATTGTATAAAATCTGAACCACAAAACACTCTATTCAGAGTTTAGAGTGGTATGGCACGTGGTTTGCGTGACATATGCAAAATTGTGCCATTTTGCGCCCGGCACATATTGGAACCAACTTGCATATATTTCTCAAAATCCCAAATTTACCTCTCCACAGTTCTCCGCCGGACACTGATGGCAATCCGAGGGTCGACTCGCCGGCGTAGATGAGGGGGCGGGGCTAGAATCCTCCCCCATAGAGACTCCGCCCATTGATGCTCCGCCCACAGAGGTAGCAGGCATGGAGTCCATAAGGGCGTGTCCACCCGTGGGAAAGCCACCAAAAGGTGTCCCACCATTTGACATTGTACCCGGAACTCCACGAGCCATTTGGGAGTAGAGGGAGAGGAGCTGAACAAAAGAATACCATAACTAGTTTTAGAAATCAACACAGAAAAAATTGACCGGATTATGCTAATCCTGTGTGCATTACAAAAAAACGGTATAAAAGTTGTAATGTTTCGAATTTTCAATGTTTTATATTTTATTTAATTAATATTACTATGCTAATTCATTGCATTAGTTAATAAATGCATATGCTAATAGTTTATGCATGTTATTAATAACGCATGCTAATTTTATGTATGCTAATCTAAAAGGATTTATTAATATTGTATGCAGTATGCTAATTGTAAATGTAAAGTACGTATCCATGTACTTCGGACCTTTTCAATACAAGTTGCCGCATGATGTTGAAATACATAGCACACGAAATACATAGTCATCCATTAATTTGTTCAAGGTAATTAAAACCGTGGCCATTCAATTGTTGCTTGTCAGCCTTTCATCATATTGATGCGCACGTTTTATGTGTTACACAGGAAAGTGAAAACCGCGATTTCGCCCCTATTATTTTCAAAAAAAAAAAAAACGATTTCGCCCCCATCAAGGTCCGCTTTTTTGAGGGAGTTGATCGGGGCGAAACCGGGGTTTATGGTTTCCCATGTAAATAAATATCTTAAAATGTTTCTGAATTATACGCACCTGCTGCGGTGAAGTTATCCCCAAGGAATTGAGGAAAATGTTCGACTTGTCCTCCAAAATCGTTTTCCCTTCATGTTCTTCAAAAAATGACGCTTTTCGCGTGGAGAGGTCGATGGGAGAGGCAGATTCATTCTGAAAACGCTATTATATTGGTGTGCCAGAAGTGTGCCACAAGCGCGCGAACAATTTTTATGGGTTAAATGTTCGCGAGGGTTCAGGCTGCCGCACCAGGGCGCACTCTTTTTGGCCGCCCACCGGCTACAATATAAACAAGGTGATGACATAAAAATCATGGGTGTGGTACGCATTTTTATCTTTGTAGCACAGAACAGGTTGTGAGTCAGACTGCAGACATTATGAGTAATAATATCCAGAGTAGTTGACAAACCTGCACATCCATCTCGATACCGTAATCAGGTGACTCACTCATCAACTCGCCGTCCATGTCATGCTCTTCTGTTAGGGTCTCGACGGGAATGACTCCTGAAAATCAATCGATAACTATTTAAATATTAATATTTCAAATGTTAATCTGGAGGTCAATGGCTCAAGGTGTGCGAAAATATTCATGAAAGTACTTTCCGGAATACAAATAAAAGGAATTCTCTATCCTTTTTTTGACAATCCCCATGAATTTACATTTTACAACACATTGATGTTTTTATAAATACACAAATAGATATTACAATAATGTATTTGTCCTTCACTGTTTTATCGTTAATATGACCAAAGTTCTAGTCAAAATAAAACTATGAATTTGAAGGGAAAGAGAGAGAGACGGAGAAACAAAGACACAAAGAAAGAGAGAGGGAGCGAGAGCGCGAGAGAAACAAGAGCGTGCGATATAGATACAAAGAAAAAACCAAACGCAACCTACTGCTCAATCAAGCGTATGATTTAATAAGACCGTTTGAAGAATATTTTGGATCACAGCGGAACTTCATCAATCGATTTTCACAATTACACAATTAGTACATATACATTATAATAATACTGGAAATTTCGTGTGGCCTTGCATCTCAAAATGCGATAAGACTTGCCCATTAGCGACATAACACATACCTTGTAATAAGAAATACTAGAAGTACGAAAATGAACTGGGCCTTACACGCACTCGTGATCACCGAAAATATTACACAGTAAGAAAATAATCCAAACTGAATCAGTTTTCAATAATCGGTGCTGGCGATAATTACAGAAAAAAACTATAAGCTTGCGCGATTGCTTACATAGCGGAAACATAAACAGCAAACAGCAGGTACAGTGAAAACGACTATAGTTAAAGATCAACGTTAAATTACAACGATGTGAAAAGTTGAAACTATACTGTCTAAACATAACCTCGGGGTAAATGCTTGCAAAGCTAGCCAACAAATTGTTGCGAAGTCTCGTTCTTCCACTATCAGAGCTAATATAGATTCACCTTCGCAGCGGTAATAGGCACCGTTTTTGGGTACCGAGGTGAGGTAATAAATTTTGGAGCGGTAAGTGATACAGCACGTGAAATCCGGAGGGCATAGACTAGAAATTTATAAAACGGGCGAGATAGTGTGCACTTTTGGAGAGCGCAGAGAACAACCGTGATGAGTTATGACGATTTGGAAAGTGTGACACGGTTAAATGTTACGGAACGTTATGATAAGTGATAGGGCTCGCGCGGCGCGGAAGTTCAATTTTGACTTGTTGCTAATTCAACACTAATCAAGTACTAATTGAATGCTAAGGAAATATTAATAAAGAATACAGTAACCATACAGTACTCCGCAGTAAAAATCTATGGGATGAAGAGAGAGAGAGAGAGAGAGAGAGAGAGACAGGGAGAGACAGGGAGAGACAGTGAGAGATAGAGAGAGACATAGTAGATTAACAAGGTCCAATATGTCATCATTCATCATGAAAAAAGACCACCCAGGTTTTCTTAAAATGAGAATCGCTCCCGTGCCTAGCGTTCCAAAAGTACGGGTGCGCTTTACGGCCCGAAACATAGGGTGCGCATAAAAGAGCCGCGCACCAGCCGCCTGTATTGTACAAGTGCAAAGCCATAAACTGTTCGATATGGGATTTTTTCATCTTTTTTTTTCGTCTAAATCTGTCTGTTTTCAGTGCTCTTCTAAATGTCTCTAACACAAATACTTGATGACAATTTAATTGGCAAACGAGCCTCTTTGGATTATTCACCCGCAGTAAAGAGGAACGTTAGGGTAATGAGAAGGATGAGAGAATTTGTTAGATCCTTCTGTTTGGCTTATATTTAACCCGGCGTTTAAATGGTTTATGATTAACACCGCTCGAGATCCACAGTCAGCGTGACGGTATAGTATTCTGGAGTAGTGTGACTGTCGGAGCAGATCCCAGTACCATTCTAGAACTTCAAAATGCAAAAGCAATACGTCGCCTGTTCGGTTTCCGACGAATCTCAAAGTACGCAGATATTGAGTTTATACCATTTAGTACTGAACTCACCTCAAAACATACACGGCACCCAGGTACCAAACAACCTAAGCACTAATCATTTAAAAATTATTCTAACAACACAAACCCCCCAAAAATCCCAAAAGGCAACACACATTTTTTTTTCGTCCAACGTAATCCATTCAATAAATCCATCACCTTTCACCTAATGTGCACACCAAGTACCGTAGTTATATCTCAGCGGAAAAATTAGACGCGTCGCGGCCGCGCAATCGATGTCCTTCTTTACCCAATTACACATGCAAATACACACACATGTAATGGGATGTTTGCACTGAATATAGATAGGAGGGATCGTAGAAAAAACCAGTTGTTGCCTTACATAACGACATCAAAATACACAACGTACGATTAAGGAACGATTAAGAGGTGGGTATGAAAGTATGAATCCCTTACACTACCCCGAATCTGAATACATTAAGAATAATGAGATTTTAAAGGAGGTTTTCTGACAAAAACTAGTTTTTTTTGGACAATTGAATATAGCTGAGGTTTAAAGATCTTGCGAAAGTATATCCATAAAGGTTGAAATAACGGGCAAGGTGAGGCAGGCAGTACAAGTCTACAAGTTGACTTCTACCCAAGGTAGGGAATTTGTCCTACCTGGGTGAGCAATAGCTCCCATAGTGTACTCTACCTTGGGTAGAAACTCCCGGGTAGATTCACCCGTTGAGCAATAGCTCCCCATGGAAAATACATAAACATAAACAGCAAGGAGATGAGCGGAAGTTGCATTATAACTGAAACCGCGCATAATACATTACACGGGCAAATCATTGCTAAGCGTGCCGGGGAGCGATAACCCAATTTGCGAAATAGCGGCGACAAAAAAACTGATTGATGCAATTTGACATGTACATATGAGATGACAAATGACAAGATGTCAGTTAATGGAATTTGTCAATTCTTTTAAAAAATGACAAGCGTTACCTTTTAGAAAACGGAAGAATGCGAACCGTTTTAGCCAAAAAAATTAAAAATAAATGGAAAATCAACTGATCAAAACGGTAGCGAAGCGTGTTGAACATGCAATAAGGGTTGGCATACAGAAAGAGAGAGAGAGAGAGAGAGAGCGAGAGAAAGATAGAGAAGGAGAGAAAGATAGAGAAAGAGAGAAAGAAAGGAGGGAGAAAGAAGAGTATATAAAGAGAGTTGATAACTAATCAAAGAATCGATGCTCTGCTTGGCATTTTAA
The DNA here is from genome assembly GCA_036852015.1 of Pelodera strongyloides. NCBI lineage: Eukaryota > Metazoa > Nematoda > Chromadorea > Rhabditida > Rhabditidae > Pelodera > Pelodera strongyloides. Next base: position 46,077 of record JAANDG010000385.1, on the reverse strand, counting down.
AACAATGCCTGCTACCGTAGTTCTAGGGGTTGCGCGCTCGGGTGCTAATGCTACGCGCGGTTTGAAAGCAAGCCGCCCGCTCCACTGTCCGCTGACTCATAAGCATATTGATACATAGCTCAAAGTTTGCGGAAAGTTTGCTCTTGTCTTAGAAGTTGGTTCAAAGTTATCACGAAAAAGGGTTTACAAACCCTTTTTTGCAGTGTTTAGCCACAAGCAATGCCTAGGTCTTAGCTTAGGTATTTGGTAGATGTTCAAATACTAGGCACACTAATGCCAGTATATGATAGGCGTTGCCCCACAAAGTGATACGCTAGATTAATCATCGACATTGAAATTATTTGCTCAAAATTATCATGAAATTCCTGATTTGTCAAAAATTTCTCTCCGTCAACCACGCATTTTCTTGAAGCAAAAATGTATAACATAAACGCCCCCGAGCTGTTCCTGCGTCATTGTTCACCAATTCGGTGGGTGGAGGGCTCCCCACGCTCTCTAAATTTTATCAGCAGGGAGCGTGTCCCAGGAGTGGGGACAAGACTCCCAGTCCATGCTCCCCAGGGATGTTCTACGCATCTCACAATCAGTGGGGAGCTAGCCACTTCCCCCGCTCCCCGCTCAATGTTGATGCATACAGCGCCGGTATGACTCGATGATTAAATCCCATAAAACCATTATATGTTCCACCAATCAACGTCATAAAAACGAGCTCAAAACAGAGTCTACGTGGGGAAATAGTGTGCTGATAAGGGAGAGTTTAGAGAAGCCTTAGGGATAGAAAATAGTGCACTGATAAGGGGGAGTTTAAAGAAAGATGGAGAAAATAGCATAGTGATGATGGAGTGTACAGAACGTCGGTAAACATAAAAGAAGAACGTTTTTTTTCGTGTGCTGATGCGACCTTTTTATATGTTAACATCGGTGGTGATGACGAGTAAAATTTTCAATGTTCAATTCTAGAATATTTTAAACACAAATTCAAATCACTGATGGGACACCAATTAGTATATATACTCGAGCGTTGTTTGTCCGTTAGAATAAAGTTCCAGCACATTACACCGCACACAGCTAATACAAAGGTAAGTATTGAATACTGTAACCCCAAATACTGAAATACATGGTCTGACCAAGCTTTTGTTTCAGTTAGCTTCGCTTCATGTCCTTGTACACGTCTTCACGTCGCTTCATGTTCACTAACGACAAACCACCGTGCCAGCGCTCCTCGACACAGCGCTATACCATTCCTCCTTCTATAGGGAGACTTCACACTCGTCTGTTGGGGAGCGGGAGAATTGTCCCCTTTCCTGTACCCGTTAAAGTTAAACACTCCCTACCCCAATTCTGCAGCTCCTCTATTCTACGACAAGGAAAAAGCCTGCTCCCGTGTTAGTACAATATGATTAGTGTGTGTACTGTATTACGAGCGCGGCGAGACTCCACTTTGTCGGAAAAACCTCATACGCGAATTCGTGACTTTTCAATATAAACCCACGGCCGGCTGTTGGGTAAATAAGTTTTGCGTTTTTGAATGAATCAGTGAAGAATAAGGGGCTGCGCGGCGGCTTTTACATACGGTTTGCGTAACGAGAGTATCAAATTTCACAATGCACAGTTTAACGAGGGACTCTCTCTCTCTCTGTCGGTAACCCTCTCACTCCGTTTGTATTTCACTCTCTTCTCTATGTCTCTAACTTTCTCTCTCTTCTCCCTCCCTCTCCCTCTCCTCTCTCTCTCTCCCTCTGTAAATTTTCTGTGTCCACTGACCATATTCTAAGGCAAACAAAATCAATCAATCAGTGCTGCAAGACCAACGCAAGTTCCGCATTAGTCCTACTTGTAAGTGTGTTTTAACATCGCAAGTCTAAACAATTACACTTAATTATCCTTATACCAAAACTACAGTATCGTCCAATACGAAATGGCAACATTCTCACCGCAACATAGGTCATAAGACCGACTATTATGCGCCCCATTTATAACAGCAAACGACGCGGCAAAAAGGGCAGTTATGCGCTCTCGCCGCACGCTTTTTTGTGCGCCACGCCGGACTCAGTCGTTATACTTTTTGCCGAAGAATAAGTACCCTACTGTAAACCCTAAAACCACGTTTATTGCGTTAGGAATGAGGTTATGTTGCGGATGGATGTTGCAAAGATGGAAGAATTTACACAAAAATGTTCTATAACTATTTTAAAGTGTAATATTTAGAATTAAATATAGAATCGACTAGATGCTTCACTATAGGCCCAATGAACGCAAACCTATAAAGGATCAAGGAAAACAGAATTTAGTGAAAAGTTGAAAATATTTCTCTAAAAACCGCCTCCGCATTTTATTTTGTCGGCCCCCTTTTTCAAATAATATCATTGTTTGATGAGTTGCCGCCGTTTTGCGGCAAAACTGACTTTTGCGATCGAAAGAGAGAAGAACGAGAGAAAAAAATGGGGAGAAAAACTAATAATTTTTGTGATGAACTGAAATAGAGAGTGTGTGTAGGTGGAGAAGAGACTATGATCATTGTTTCCAAGCTTGTTCCCAGGATTCTCCGAGCTTGGACCCAGTAAAAACCCAGTAGAATTGTATTGTTTTTCTACTGGGTTTTTACTGGGTCCAAGCTCGGAAAATCCTGGGATCAAGCTTGGAAACGCACTCTCGCCGAGGAGAGCGCAGACAACGACGCAATACCCACCGCACGCCGCACCGCGGCAAAAAACCGCCGCCCATATATACAAATAATAAATATTTAATATTTTTATTTTAAAGTAGCAAAAGCGATGCAAAAATAAAATCTTAACATGTTTGGTCTATAGAAATACGTCACTCTGATTCTTATCTTACAATATAAAGGAGAATACATATTTTCCTAGGGTAAAAGACTTATAATATATTACGAGATGGCATACTATTACTACTACATTGGAAAAGTAAGATACTAATACATATATTAATACATCACATACTATTAGGACTTATCACTTATACAAATACATTGTTCTATCAATGCATACGTATTATACGAACACCTGTACTCATTTAAAAGCTGCATATAAACAATAATAATATAGCGAATATTATTAATGTAGTGAGAAATACCTATGAACTAATACAAAGGGATTTAAAAAGTACACGTATGTGGAATCACAAAGGCACACGATATTAGAAACGGCAACCAACGTGTCAATGGGGAAAAAGAGTACAGTACAGAGATCACGGTAAATAAATCTACCTCAACAATTAATAGTTGATATGCTAATACAAGAAACTAACTAACAAATTAAACGTAGAGTAGCTTGTGTTCAAACTTTGTGGAGTACTTAAGAGCCGTTTCGGAAACACGAAACAGCTCAAAAAATCATTCAGGGCGGCTTTCACTTTGCGTATAGAGATATAGACTCACTGAAAAACTTGCTACAAAAATTGAAGATCAGGGACACACTTAATGAGTACACGTAGCCGTTAGTATCATACTTGCATGCGAAGATCTAATAATTAATAATTCAAATCAGATCTTCAATTTTTTTTGTAGCGAGTTGCTATGTATGGAAAGTGAAAGCCGCCTTGAGTGATTTTTTGGGCCTTCGCCCTGTTTCGGGCTCGCGAAGCAGCTCCTAAATACTCTATTACGTTACTTTTGAAAACAAGAAACCAAATGTGAACCTAGGGTTTCGCTATTTAATTATAAGGAAATTGGAAGTTAGAATCTAATACCTAATATGAAAAACTCAACGAATCTGGTTGGATTGGTTATTCGCCATGCTCTCTTGTCCGAAGCCCAGCGCCACTCCATTCAAGGCCCTCGTGCGTCGTACCTCGTAGATCCTGAAATCTAACCGTTTAGCATTTAAAGAGTAGATAGCACTTAAAGAGATATAATGGCCGAGTTTCGAAGTGTGTATGCTGCACATACCCATATAATCTACTCGTCCATAGACTGCCCCTGCAAGAACGGGCTGTTTAATGTTTAAAATGTAAAGGCCATCCCTTGAGCCTGAGTTCCTGTTCCGGATTCCGGGTTCCCAGCTATTGCAAACAAGAACACTCACACTCACACGAAAATAGAATAAATAGGTGGGTGAAACGAAACAAAGACACACTGACAAAATTCAACAAGATGTAAGTGGAAAATAAAAGTATACCTCATGAATGTGGCAGTGAACAGGAACCAAGATCTTTCCTTCTTTGTTGCAGCGACCAGTGGATGAGTGGATCGAACTGAAATAGGGAAGGGTAGATATGATTGAAAAAAGCACTTAATTATTTGCACTTCGGACACCTTTCGAAAAAGACGTAAATAAATAACAAAGCTTAAACGACATAGGCATATATACAGCGCTGAAACGGGAAAATGTGTGGGAGTGTGGGACCTTAGGCAAACTAACAAGCTCACCCTTGTTGCAGCTTTGGGAAATACGGGAACTAGAACTAGAAAAGTAGAAAGAGTAAGACAATAATTATTATTGTAACCTTTTTTCGTTGAGAATACGCCAATACGCCTAACACGCAATATAACAATAACTTATGAAAGTACTACATCATTAAAACATAATATGGAAAAAATGTTAGAGAAAACTGACTAACTGACCTCTCTCTACGAATGAGCAGAAGTAGAATGACGTTAAGGCAATCAGTTCCTCGCCTCATCCGTGCACGTCCGTCCTGAAAGAATCAAAGAATTTCAAATCCAAAAGTTTAGTTGAAAAATTGCAAGGGAAATTGGGAATTACACTATTACACATCACATAGTGATCGTCCACAAGTCCGCAAGCTCAAAACAACTTGCACCATTGTTGGGAGGAACACAATATGCGAAACGAGCAGAATAATAAAGATATTTACCTCGTCGTCGAAGAGACCAGAGTCCATTAGTTCAGCCACCTAAAATAGAGTTCTATATGTGACTAGATTGATTAGCTTATAATATAAAGCAGGCAACAGGTATTTCCATAAAAAACGTCCAACTAATAGTCCAGATAGCATCAGCTAACCACACCTGTACACCAACAAAATAAACATAAATACCATGAAAGAGTAAAAAAGAAAAGCAGACCTCGATGAGTAAAGCAAGCATTTCACACATACTGAGCCAAACAGTCACACACAGCTCACCATGAATGGGATGATGCGCTCTGAAATATCACTCTTGTTACTTCTCATTTTTAATTAAGAAGCAGAAAAAAGTGTACAAGCAAAAGTTGAACAAAAACAAAGGGAAGAGGAGAAATGTGGGCTTGCCCGGCTTACAACTGCAAGCTCACCGACTCACTCTTGCTCCAGCCAAACCTGCGGAAAGGAAAAGTAAAAAAAAGATAAGACAATGATAAATTTAAAATATTTACCTCGTCCGCTAGGTAGAAGAATTCCCAAATCCCACTTTCTATGAAGATTTGAGAACGGCTAAGGACAAGGACAACCTAAAATACAGCACCAATAATTACAATTCTTGAATTTGCCCATCATGATACCTTTGGCTGGATAACCGTATTCCAAATAGACTATTTCACGTGCGGCATGACTAAGTGGCAAACTAGCTAACCTGTCAATACGACACGAACAGACATTTCCGCTTTTCGCTGTAAACTTTTAAAACCACGAAATAACACTAAGTACCCCCATCCACCAATCGGTGTCAGTTGTTGCAAGTGGCCGTGAAAAACTACTGTTAAGTTGTTGAAACACAGGAAAGTGAAAACCCCGATATCCCATGTGCTGAACTGCATACCTGCTTTCCTGCTTATTTCCTTGCGAGAAAACCTCTTCCTCCTATGGATCCAAGGGAACGGACGCACTGTGCCTGCGATCCAGCGTTGTGTTTGTAGACTTCATCTTCGTATCCTATACTACAGGTTTAAAAAGCAAGACGAATAGAACGTGATACCACTATATTCAGGCGTACAATTAACGAAAAATATGGGAAAATTTCTACAGGTATACAGCATCATTGAACTGTGTGTGGTATGCGTAAACACACAAGTAACAAACAATAACACTGAATATAACATCAATTTCGAAAGCAACGCAGCAAACAAGCAATAAACAGTGTAATGTAATGTAAAATTTGCTGAAGTGAAAATAAAAAATAAAAATAATCGAAAATGCATGCGCGTCTTAAAGCATACTACGCATCCTCGGTAGACGTTAAGTGTAGTATCGTGTACATTGGCCAACCACGCCCCCTTGACGCCCCAACTCGGGCCCAGTATTTTCCCAGCTTGGCCCGAGAAACTCGGGTTTTCCGAGCTTGGGCCGAGAAAGTTGTTGGAGAATACTGGGAAAATAGTCGGAACAAGCTTGGAGAGGCCTAGTTTCTCGGAACAAGCTTGGAAAACATTAACAGAGGAGACGACGAGAGTGTAAAGCGTCGGAAGAGAGTGTGGAATCGAGGAGGGGAGAAGTCAGAAAGAAGGGAGAGATACTATGAGGAGCAAGAGGGGCTAGAGTGGAGAGAGGAAAAATATTGAGCGATAGATAACCTAGAGAGATAGAGATGAGAGGAAGAGAATTGGATTTACAGAGATTCAGATGAGCCAACGCTCAGATGAAAGTTATGCAACACAAAACATTAGGCGTAATAAATGAAGTACGGTAACGACCATCTGCATGCAACATAGCAAAACGCGACTCGTACCTTACAGTTATATCCTTTGTTAACGAAAGGATATAACTGTAAGATACGATTGGCGTTTTGCTAACATAATTGGGTTACATCAGTCTTACTTGGGTCGAACACAAACATCTCTTAACTACTAATACGTCAAATTATTATAGCCAAATTGATACGGAGCTAAACGGTTACAATAACGGAATTAAAACATAAAATGCAGCTACGGTATCAAAGTAGCGAGGGTCCTAGGCTGGCCATAGGCAACAAATTGACCTGTCAGTGAGCCGACTAAATTATGGTACCAAAATGATCTACCAAAGACCCACTCATTTGATCTACAGATCAAAGTGATAATCTCTCACTGCGACACCAGCAAAAAGTGGAAAAACAAACAATAAGCAGCCGAGGCCCCACGGTCCAGTAAATTGGATTAAAATAGATAATTCCCCCTGGTAAATGTCACGATTTTAACCGAGCAATTTTCCTCAATGTACTAAAAAGTTTGCAAAGATCTTATATGCCAAAAACGCCTTATTTCAAAAACGCCTGGTTCAATACAGTTTTTTCTTATATTCAAAAAAGATGTAAAATTCGTTTATATTCAAGAAATCGAAAAACTATATGTAAGTCAAGAATACGAGGGCTCAAATTGCAACTAAAATCCTTTGGTGACCTCAAAATGACTTTCTCAAAGACTCTCTCTCTCTCTCTCTCTCTCTCTCTCTCTGTAAATCTATCCCTCTCTCTCTCTCTGTGTAAATCTATCCCTCTCTCTCTCCAAAGGTACATGTCCTTTTTTCATACCCAAAGATTACCATCATTTTTTTCAACAGATCCGCGCAACCCATCAAATAATGTGTGTATTTGACCGACAAAAATTTTTGTGAAATAAACCGGCGCTATTATAGACTTAGAAACTAGGCTATGTGAAAACGAAGACAAGGAAGAAACATTTATTTCAATGTGGTTGAAAATTGTAGTATGCTTTAAAGCGTTACTACAACCGGGTTTTGAAACGCAGGCTGGGCAACTACACTCCTGTATATTTATGCTAATTGGGGTCGAATAAGTGGGAGTACAGATTCCAAACAACGTTTCAAAACCGGATGTTATACAGCTTTAAACATCTCAGTCTTATAGTGTGCGCTTTTCGGAAGAATTGAAAAGACAATTAGGATACAAGTTAGGAATAAGGGTAAATACACAGGCGTAAGTATCACTACTGCGAAATCGTACTAAATAGGCCAAACCACAGTATGTATGTATTTATAGCCATAAAATACAGAATGTCTCCCGTTAAAACTCCATTATTCGATATGAATATAACCTACGGTATCATATCCATAAAAAGTTGACCGGCTTCTTATTGGTTATCCCTTTAAAAGCCACCCGCGTTATTATTGGCTGTCAGCGTGACCACCCCGCATACGACACGCCCACTTATTACAGTAGTCAGAAAGGCATATTAGGGGTAGGTTAGGGAGCGTGAGATACAAGAAATAGCGTGCAATTCTGGAGAGGTAAAAGGCCCTTGAATAGTTGGGAGCAAATTTTTAGCGGTATGGGATGTGGTTTTGCGGCAGTAAGCTACAACTGCATTTACATTTACTATGTCTATACAAAATGTGTTCTTGTTTCTTCCTGATCCTGACAAATCACATGAGTATACAGTTGTGTTTCCAAACCACGTACCTATACCGCTCTAAAAGTCTGCATTGAAAATATTTTCCTCTCTATGCAAAAATGGCAGATTTTAGCCGGCCAGAAAAACAATAAACCGATTTAATTAAGCAATTTTAGAGGCAACTTATTTATAGGTTCCCGCCGGCAATATATTGTGAGACCTCATCATAATCAATCTCGGCTACCGTAGTCGTCATCGGTCGGGAGGCTTTTCCCGGCGAGACCCTCGGGGGAATATTATTAAATTGAGGGATTGCCAAATGGACAACACACACGCAGATTCTCATAGGCAATTCGATTTCGTGACTAGGGCCCCATATTGGCCCTAGAGGGAGGGAGAGAGTGTGCAAAACGAGGGGCATGCGAGAGAAGGCAGAGACATATTCATGAGAGATAGTGAGCGAAACGAGGAGTGTGCGAGAGAAATATGCATGCACTATGCACATTTATGCATTGATAGACTACTGTGGCCCAAGTACTACATTATAGAGAAGAAGCCCGATTCAGACAAGTAATTATCTCTTTCGATAAGATACATTACGCCGGAGAGAAGACTTGAGTTCAAGAGAGAGAAAGAGAGAGACGTAAGGAGATAAAGATATAGAGCGATGCCGAATAAATGTTGAAAAGTGCAACGCTAATTTAAAAATGTGAGTGAAGGGGAAGTTAGATAAGAACAAAGAATATTTGCAGCACTGGCAACTGTATACAAGGCGGCCGTTACCTTGTACAATAGAGCTTGAAGCCTCTTTCGCTAAAACTACGGACCTCTGGGTAGAATGTGTCTTGTCTGATTTCCTGTGTGGAACTTCCCCGTAGTGAATATCCCCGAGGTGACCCCGCTTATTCCCTAGTTACTATTTCTTCCCCGAGGTGAATCCCTTCCTGCCCGATGTGAATCCCTTCCTCCACGAGGTGAATCCCCATATTCCCCAGTTACGAATCTCCCAAAATGTCACATTTCCAATACGACAGCTCCTCGAATTCAATAAGAGGAGCGCAATATTCATTCGTGTATATGCCGATTGGCCAATGTTGTGTCATCTCTCTGGCTGTCCGGTCACATAAGCTCGTTAGCGAGGATGTCAGGATGTTAAGACTCTCTTAGGGAGGACCACTCTCTCTATCCCTCTCTCTCTCCCTATCTCTCTCTCTGACTCTCCGAAGACAAGTTCCTCTGTCCATAAGGCCCAGATCAAATAACTGCCTCCACTTCTAGTAATGTGCCTATTGTTGCAGAATCTAGCCGAAAGGCACAACATACTCATCATCGACTTATAGTGGGACATGAATAGAATTACGGATCTCGTTAGCTCAACGACATATAATTTGCATAGAGTATGCTGGAGTCTAATGTGCTGAAAGCTCCAATGTCCACATACCGAAATATGAGTCTCAATATTCTAATTGTAAGGGTGCGACCTTTTTTGAAGAAGTGTTACTCCTCTCAAACAAAACCAAAGCAGCATTTTTAGGGTACCCTCCATCATCTAAGTTGAGATATATCTGAGGCGACTTTCCAATGCTACGTATGCGATATTTCGCAGTATTCGCAAAAAGTGAGCATATTCATGTGAAACGTGAAGCATTACTAGATATGCGAAAATTTGGCCTACTTATACCAAACGCCTGAAACGTAGAAAAACGTTGTGGTCGTAAAAAAAGACTAAATCACACGGTTTAAAACTTTTTTTTTTAAAGATTTTCTGATGCACTGTCCCTCAGTGCCATATCCTTGTCTCTGAACCTTTCTGCCCAAGTAAATATGAGTGCACTGCAGATCTTCCCAACACGCAACGCTATGCATACGGTAGCCGGGTCACTATTTATGAGTGTACCCCCTGACTTTGAGGATCACTATCGTTTGATTTATGTTATTGTGTGACATTTCAAAAGAGACTCCGTAGTAAGTCGAGGATCGGAAACCGGCCAAGAAACAGCAGTTTCAAAACCACGTGTCATATCGCTTTAAAACACAGTTCAACTAATCAATAATACCTGTCATAAAGCCAAACTAGGAGTTTTGACTGAGCCAAAAAACATAACCTGGGAAACTCAACGATCCCTCATAGCATACCTCGAATTCCCAAAACCCGTTTGCTTTCTGTGTACATATTCACAAAAGGGCAAAAGAGGCACGGTTTCATCCTTTTTTTGTCGGTTTCTTCAAAATGCAACACACGCGTAGTGAAGCTAATCTACACTCAGCGCGACCTCGTTTTCATACGCGCCGCGCGACAAATAATCGTTCAGTGTTTCTTCGCGTACTCTTAGGCCAATTTCAACTGGCATGTCCCCTCTTCTTTTTCCATTTTTTTACAGAAGAAACCCCCGTCGTTAAATCCAAAAATTGATGTCAATTTAGCGTTTTTCCATATTGTTATATTGACTTTTTAGTTGAAGTAAAAATTGTCGAAAAAGTAACATGATGTGTACCAAGCAGCTGCTAGACTAAATAGCATGAGGGGATAGACACCGGGGAAATTAGCGATAATTAGAGGGAAAAGACATCAAAATTAGAGAGAAAGAGAGAGAGAGAGTGAGAGAGAGTGAGAGAGAGAGAGAGAGCGAGAGAGATAGGGAGAGAATAGATATAGCAAAGTTAGTAGGTTTTCAGTAAAGAAAAAGCTTCCCATCTGTTTTTACGCAACGAAGTAGTGGAGAAAATGGTCATCAAAGAATACCAAAGGCAATAATAAGAAATCTTGCTAACAGAATTTTTCGCAAAAAAAATGATATAAACAGAAAGAGTAGGTCATTTATGCCCCCGTCTTTAAACTCCTTCTGTTATAATTTTAAAAGATTTCTCCAAAATACAAGGAAACATTTTATAATCACCCCATCGTTTACATCTTTACCACTCGCAACAAAATCCCTTAAACTTTCCCTAAAAACGGCCTTGAAATGATGGAAAATATCATAATTTCTCTTCTTTTTTTGAGGAGAAACATGCAGAAAGACATTATGCAATTTAATAGCCGCCAATGCAGAAAAAAGGCAATGAAAAACAGGTTTTCGCATTAAAAACTCTGTCTTTATTTTGACAAATTATAAAGTTGTTTTTACTCGGCATACTCATATATGTCGATGTTGTTATTAGTGTTTTTTTTAAATTTATTATGACGTCACTAGCTACCGTAGCATTGCTTTGCCATGGGTACAGTTGTCAACAAATAGTGGCTCAAGTCTCAAACGGTTTGGGGGCCCGTAGCTTATAACGTATATTTATAATAGCACACCCCAAAGGGAAATATCTCATCTAAAATTCAAGATGCGTGGAACTACCCAACAATTAACCAATTACACCCACTGTAATTATCGGCAATTATCATTCGATATAGCAACGACTTCGTACTTCCCCGCCAATTCACAAATGCGGCTGATGGCCAAGTGGCTAGCAATCCAGACTTCCGGTCATCCGGTCGCTGGATCGATCCCCCTGGCACTCGTCGTCGGTTGAATTTCCTTTAATCAATGGCCGCACTACTCTCCTTTCGCTCGCTATAGTGAAAATGAGTTTGATTTCATTAGTGATTTCGCCATGAAAATTTTTGAGTTTAGAGAAAATATTCACTAAAAGAGTTTTCAAAAATGATTTTCAGCGCAAGGACTTTGCTAATTGACAAATACGATTAAAATAAAAGTCTAAAGACAATCGAATAAAGTTAATCATCTTTTCATTTACGTAAATAATACTTATACTCATTCGACTGTCTACATCTCCTCAAATATTGTGGTCTCTCGCCCTGTGCCCCTTGTCTGTGCCCTCTCCACCTAATACACACTGTGGGTGCTCTCTCTTCTTTCAAAAAGGGGCGGATGAATATGATTGGTTGTTGCGGGCGAAACCGAGCCGCCCGTCTGTCAGCCACTCATAATCGCCAATATGCGCATACGGTAGCTCCTTTCTCGGGAACACCGCCGCGCGACCGCCCATATCTGGATACGATAATAAGAGCGAGACATGGAAAACACTATGCGATCCCAGAGAGAGAAATCAGGAAAACTTAGACTGTTCAGGCACATATATACTACTTTAAAACACAATGATTACATCAACTGTTCAAAATGTTCATAGACACACCCCAAATCAAATGTCAAAATTTCTGCGAAACGAAATGAAAAAGGTAATAAAAAATTGTGGAGAATGGAAACATTCAAGGTCATTTTACATATATGAGAATGAGGATCGCAAAATAGAATTGGTTTTTACAACCCTTGCCGAGTACATGGCTATATATGGATCTGGATTTTGAATCAAGTCTACTGTATACTACTGTGCAGAGGTATTACGGTTACTCGGAGAATGAATGGCAAACAAAAAATTCAACGTTGCAGTTGGACTTCATACTTCAGGCACAGCTTGAATACTTCTTACGCAAAGATTATTAGAATAAATTATGCTCGAAATATTTGAATTTTGGGAAGATAAATGTAGATGATGGTATGTATAAGCATTAGTCTAGTTTTCGAAAGCGCTGATACATATGGTCAAATTCAAACGCCAACAACATACATAATAATGCGGATTAGATAAAAATATCAAATATAGATTTCTATGAGATATTACATATAAATATTGATTATCTCAACTCTAGCAACATGTCACCAAGGAAAAAGTGAAAAGAGAGAAGTTCCCGGAGGACAGATGGCGCAGTGCGATGATGGATTGATTACAAGGAGATAGGCCGGGGATCGAGTCTTCTTGGGGGTGGCGGGGGTTCGTTTGCAAAAATATTCACCTACTAAGTAAGTCTACATGCCACAGCGCGCCACAACACGAAACCCTCGAAACATCACTTGGAATAGTTTTTTCAGGCAAAACAAGCAAAAAAATAACACAAAAAGCTTCAAATCCTACAATGTGAAAAATAAAGGGGGCGGAGTCGGAATAAATGTGATATCGGAATATAAAATGACTCAGTAACTTTCGATTAGAAACGGACGTCCGCGTTTCGGCGCGACGACGCGGAGAAACAAAAACAAATTTTGGGAAATTTATACAATTTCCACGAATATTAGTCAGAAATTAAGTAGGCGTAATTTTTTGATGTTGGACATAGAGAGAGAGGGAGAGAGGCAGAGAGGGAAAGATGGAGAGAGAGTCAGAAGGCCAACGACGCATAAAATAACCAAAATATAAAAATCGCCAACCGTTAGGTCCTTCGGGCAGGCGTTGTGGTTTGGACTGCTTCCGTCTAGAGTGCATTCCTACGGTCGCCATGCCGCATTCGAACTGAAACGAAGTAGTTCAATGACAAGTTTCTTGATTTTCACCAGAAAAACGGGAGTTCGACCCCAGGCCGATGCCATATATGTCGAAAAAGTGAACAATTCGATGTTACAGCCCATGCGTAAATTGCCATGCCGTTAGAGATACCCAGATACCGTACACTTTACAGCGTGGCGTGTTGCAACTGCGTTTTCAAATATCATAAAGAGCGTGGAGAGGGGGAAAAACTCATAAAATCGAAAGATTCATGACACGGTTGTATGAGTACGGCAATAAAGATTGTATCAGGAAAAAATCTGTTTCTCACTGACAAAGAGAACTAAAAATCCATGTTTTTATTCAATATGAATAAAGGTTCTTTTTTATCTAGATCATCGGCGGGTGCATAAAAATTTACCGATATTCGGTAAAGAACAACTACATAAAATCAATGATGTATCAGGAAAAGCCAAGAATAGCACGACAATAGCACGGTGCTTACGACGATAGCACGGTGCTGTATGGGTCTTCAATACATATTCTTTTTGAGGGGGAAAAAAGGACTGTAAAAGAATAGGACAAGTCGTGTGCGGAAAAGAAGTCGGCAAATGTAGAATGGTCAGAGCACGGTGCTTCATTCGAAAATATCAAATTACAAGCCCTGTGCTATTGTGGTCCGGGACTCGGTGTGCACCGTTTCGGGAAGTATAGTATAGTAAAAGTAAAGGAAAAGGATGCGGATTGCATTATTTCCGCACAAGCCTAAATCAGTAAACGACTTTCGCGCGCGCACCCTGTTCATGTTAACAAAACAAAATCAATAAACAAATCAATCGATAATGACCTTATCAGATCAATATTATGTTTTATGCTCGATCCTTCCAATATCAATCTCTATCAAAATTCAAAAAGACGTGAAAAGTTAAACAAAAGCTCTAACTGATCGCCTATGTCCGCGCGGCGAAATACTAAAACAAATAAGCGCACAAAAATCATCTACGCCGCGCAGAGGTCCCCAGGGGCCCACATCTCTCCCTCTCCCTCTATCTCTCTCTCCCTCTCTCTCCCTCTCTCTCTATCTTCATCAATTTCTTCACAGGTTGAAAGGGGCACCGCCTAGCACGCATAAGTACACCACACAGAGACTGCAGACCTCTCAGGCCTGACACCGACAAATAAGCTGTCTATGAGGGTTGGCAAGTATTATGATTGGGGGTATGAATTATGAAACTATGCTCAGTCACATCTATTGGTAAATTACCAGCGGTATGCATTACCAACCATTCTCATAGCATAGCTAATGAACTGGATATTCCCAGTTTGGAATATTATTTAAGGCGGTAATCACAGTGAAAAGCGGATTCAGCCTACAATAGCTCCACTAGGGCCCAAGACAGTAAATGTTAATGCAACAAAATATGGAAATTATCGATTTCATTTGCCTCACTATAGTAAACAACACACGAGTGCAATGGGGCGACGTGTTATGAAAATAACCTCAAAATCGCTCAGAAGTTTTTAGTAAACAAGATGATGAGTTATGAGTAAAGGAACGGGAGGGATAGAATTTTCTCCTCGTACTAATCAATACCAAGAATACTCTCACAACTAATCAATAAAAATGAGATGTGGTCAATAAAACATTATCAATGAGACATGACATGTGACTGTAGTACGTGTTCCTAAACCACGATTATTTCGTGCTTGATGGTAATTCAACTTTCAATCGATACGAGCACTTTTCCTACGCAAACCTCACCAAATTAGCATATATGGCAACACGCGCATCCCCGCTCTTTTTTGCGCCGGTTACAGGCAATAAATGTCAGCCATGTACAGTATATCTCATGACCTGATTGCGGTGGAATTCCGAACGGAAATTTACATATGAATATAAAAATACACAGCGGGTTTGAGGCTTGAGCTAGAGGTTATCTTATTAGATAAAAGTTTGACTGTTTGAGTGATTTACGTTACGCTCGAAAAACGACAAAATTAGTTGCCAAAAATTATAAACTTGCTTAAAACTATAAAAATCACAACATTTTAAGATTGTGGATCAAGGATGAAAGAAGAAAATCAGAATAGAAATGAAAATCTACGAAATGTAACGAAAATTTGATGCGGTTATCAAATTATGGATTATTACGGTAGCGCAACTACTGTGCGAACACGTCGGGGTACGGTATGAAACTCGCGAATGATAAGCGTATTAGGTTATAGAGAAAGGAGCATTTTCATTTTCGGCGACGCGTTGTAACATCATATAATCAAAATGAATACGATATATTTTTAGAGTAAGTAGGAGGTAAAATAAGAAAAGGTACCCAAAAACAACTGACAATTCTATGGACGGGTAAACAACGAAGTCACTAAATAAATAATTGGTTTATGGGGTTACAGGGCGCTACTTTATTCAATGGTGACTTCAATACTCAAAACCACGAAAATGACAGTTTATGTATGGTACCTCATGGTAATACTGTAGTAGTTTCTAAGAGAACTGGTAGTCTGCGTCTCATACATCATAATTTAATTCGTTTATATAAAAAGTCTAATTTGTCATCATCTCAATTTTGTAATAGTTTACTCTCAAACACTGTTCCACGTTGGAGTTCTAGCCAAATTATTATCATATGATTTCATTTGAGGTCTGAATATTTCCTAAATTTCTCAAAACGTTCCAAACCCCTGCTCGTCCTAATGCCAATTACGAACTCGACTGTCATTCCCTTTAAACATTTGCGAAAAGGAAAAATTGAAACAAAATAATCAATTCGAAGGTTGGTTAGAACACACACATACACATTAAAAACCCAAAAGACAAAAATGAGGAAAAAGGGCAAAATGCAATATTTTTCAGGGTCATTTCAGGTCGGAGCGCTCTGCGAGGAAAAAAATGAAGACGGAAAAGGTAGTTTTTTTATCTCCGCCCCGGTATATACAGCATCATATACACACACATAGATATCGACACCACGATAAGGATCGGCAGTTTTTAACGCGCACATAAAATGAGCCCCCGGTTGAACCGCGACAGTCATGCAAAATGAGTAGGGGGTGATTTTGAGTTTTTATAAATTAATACAGGACGCAGGGATAGGGTGGGTGGGGTCAACCGAATTTTATATAATTTTTATATAGTGTAGGGCAAAGAAGTTAAATTATTGAATGACAATGATAATTACATATGATATTCTGTATTTGTTGCGACGTAGTACAATTTATTATCCGATACATATATAAAACTGATAGCTAGCACATAATCATAATGATCTTTGTTACTGTTCTCTGTTCTAGCACGTCGTACAACATGTAAGGTCTGGTAACTTAGCATTTAATTTAAAAGCACTGAAAACCCAAACGCTGGACTGAAATTAAATCACTCAAATTGTATAATGTCCAATTTTATTCTAACGCATTTGATGCGCGGCCGTTTTAATTTTTAATTCTCGGCCGGTGTTTCCGCCTGCAATTGGCGTTCATGTACATCTGCCCATGTCTCAGAATTGGTACACAAAAGGCTATCTGTCAAAACCAATGTTCGCGACCTCAAACGAACATTTTGGACGGATTTTTTGGTTCTATGCAAATCTGGGGACCATGTCCGTGGATGTTCAAGATTGGTGCTGCGCGGCTTCTAGATTAAATTAGTATACGATGTGCTTGATATTAGATAATCTATGGATTCGATCTTTGAGTGTGAAGTGTGATTCTGTTAGCGCTGCTATCGGTTAACATCATACTTCTAAGCATTTCGGAACAAAAACAATAGTTATGTAACAATCAGTTTGTTTATGTATTTTCTTGATAACAAATTCATCATCCTAAAAAGCAGTGAGGCAAAGATATAAAAGGACTTCATAAATTCACTGCTTATATCTTAGAAAGCTAACAAATCTAACATAGATATATAGTCTACCATAGTTCTACGTTAACGAATACCCATATACCTTCGTGGTATCTCACCATTATACAGAAACCGGTAGCAATTCATTTGCAATTCTGTGACTCATTTCGTGAGATATGTGCCCAACATCATCAATAGGTAAGTCTAGGGTAGTCCTCGCAAATGACAGTAATACATATAAACCAGATACAGTATGCATATATGAATGGAGAGGGAGATAGAGAGAGAGAGAGAGAGAGAGAGAGAGACAGAGACAGAGAGACAGAGAGAGATCATATACCAAAGGCGCGAACACGCCAGTAATCATTTTTGTACGTGCCTCTGTGTGTGGCGGCGCCGAAATCGCGCCGTTCGGCATTTCAACAAGACAAAGACCAATTTTGCATTTTTGGGCCTCGCTCAACCGACGGACAAAACGCGTTAAATAGATCTATTCGCGATGTTCACTACCTACTACTAATCTAGTACCAAAGGACTCGGATAATCTCCTAATAAAAGTAATCGATACAAAATAAAATCAATCAATAAAAGCAACAGCAACAGTACCCAGCAAAATATGGAAATTAACATATTTTAGACGTAGTAAAACACAGTTAACACTCTAATGTAATGTGAAAAATAAGTT
The DNA here is from genome assembly GCA_036852015.1 of Pelodera strongyloides. Classification (NCBI taxonomy): domain Eukaryota; kingdom Metazoa; phylum Nematoda; class Chromadorea; order Rhabditida; family Rhabditidae; genus Pelodera; species Pelodera strongyloides. The sequence continues at coordinate 28,046 of JAANDG010000385.1, read as the reverse complement.
GGTACACAAGACTACCCAGCGGCGCAGCACGTGGTTCGTGAAACGTACACTGAATTGAAGCGCTGCCACACCGCTTTAACACACTCTCGCATGCTAATCAATCAATAACCAATCAGCAATCAATCAATAATAAAATTTAAAAAATCAATATTTGTTGAAATTTGATGATGAGTGAGGAGACGAGGCACAAAGTTTTGAGGATCACTCTGATAATTGTGGGCGGGGCTTGGGCCCGCAAGAGAGAGCGAAATAGAGCATAGGAAAGTAGAGAGAGCCGAGACAGGCTAGAGGAGCAACAGAGGTTCGCTTGCGCAGCTCATAGAGGCGCGGCAAGGAGGGTTACATTTAAAATGGGGCGTGGTCAGTCACTCATAATAGGCCACGCCCACTTTAATCAACCGTTTCTGGAGGGAGAATCTAGGCTTTTTAATTGGTAGTTGAATTAGATGAGTTTTCCGATTTTGAATATTTTCACAGACGATGAGAGAGTGTGCTAAGAGGAGAGAATTAGAGGTATGGGGAGGAAAATTCCCCGAGAGCGTGGGAATGAGTTTAAAGCGGTTTTGTATGTGTTTTTAAACATTCTTCCAGTGCACGCCTATGTATTTCCGGCACATGATGAAACATAATTTGCATATAATGCTTTGAGGAATGTGGGCTACGGTAGGTATAGGTAAGTTTGAGTACGAGTACTCATCGATCTTTGTCACTTGTCACTTATCATCAAATTCGGTTCAATCATTGTCATTTCTCAACTGACAACGCCAAATTGATACACTCTCGACCGCTAATTGCATGGCATGTCATGCAGCGAAACACGCCGAATTTATCAAGTTTTGTTTGAACGAGCCTTCGGCTACTCAGAGACTGCATGTTATGACTAGACAACAGACATTATCAATTATATCAGAGTGATTAGGTGCGCGACAACCGCGCGGCGACTTCAGAGAAGCGGAGCAAAGTTCGGGGCCTTGGAAAGAGTGTGGAAATTTGAGAGGACGAGACAATGATAAGTGATAATATCACTAATCAATGAGAGGCAAGCGACGTGAATGTGGGAAAAATGATAAAAGTTATCAAATCATTCACGAAATCTGACAGAGTCACCATTTCTTTTCTTTGCTTTTGGAAATCGAATGGGGGAAATTTAATGTTAATGTTGATCTGGGTTGACAGTGGTCACTGCTCCTATGGCGGTCGGCGGAAGTATTGATAAAGTTTATAGATTTTTTTAAATCAGGGATTCTCCAGGTTTAAGTCTGTGCTAGTACTGTGCTTGCTAGTAGAAAAGGACTATGCTAGTACTGTGCTTTACTAGGGAGAAACTCTGGGATGCAAAGAAAACATGAAAATTGCAGGAATTCGGACACAGCCAAGCACATCATTCAAAATGTTATATCAAGAAATATGTTGCCCTGAGGCCAAGACGGAGATAAGCCTGAAAGCGTAAAGATACGTAGCTGCAGAGCAAACCATTGACCACCGATAATCGAACAAAGAATTAAGAATATAATACAGGATACAATAGAGTTTAGCCTCTCTTCTACCTCCCTCTGCAGACTGTAAGTACTGTAAGCTCATGCATCTTGGTGAGTACATGAACAGCATATAATGTATACCGCAATAAATTTCAATCTAGATGAAAGTCAAAATTCGAATAAAAAGGTTCTCGAAAGAAGAAAGGGGACCGTCATCATCAATAAGACTGTGAGTTGAGTTGATCTCTCTATCTCTGTCTCTTTCCATCTCTCTCTTGCTCTCTCTCTCTCTCTCTCTCCCTCCCTCTCTCCCTCCCTCTTTCTCTCCGCGCGTGAGTTCTCTTCATTTTTGTTTGCTGGCGGCTTCACCTCTTATGAGTACACATACACAAATATACACAGATGAAAAAAAATCGAGACTCGAGTTATCTCTCTCTCTCTCCCTCTCTCTCTCTCTCTCTCTCTCTCTCTCTCTCTCTCTCTTGCAAAACGTGGAGGTAAAAATTGAAAGGAAAAAAATGTGTTTGAAAGAGATGATGACTGTCCAGGATAATCAAAAAGAGCCGCCGACTTCCACAGAAACTCAAAACTCAAAAGCATATGCGAGTGTTGAATAGAGTCGGAGAGATCGCGCTCTTTTATTCTTTCCACGAAAAGTTATAAGACACGGACCAGAGTCTCGCTTCTGGCCTTACGGACTCTTTCGAAATGCTAGTATATTTTGACAATATTAATAAGACCGGCCTAGGTTTTTCTTTGATTGACGTTCTTGAGTTGTATTGATCATTGACCAATAAACCGTTATAATAAACATAGACAAGCGGACAAGTGGGATAAGCATAGAGCTCAACATAATTTACGCTAAGGTTTAGCTAATATAGTGTGTAGTGTGTACTGACGGCCGGAAATATTAGCCTTTTAGTTTAGTCCATTTATAACAATTAGCAACCATGCTTTCAAAGGGGAATGTGTACTATCAATGATATTAAATCGGCTTGTTGCTTATTCAACTTTGCAAAAGTAGGTCCAGTATTCTCTACCCAACTCCCAAACAGTAGTAGTTTGAAGCGCATCATCATGATTAGCGGCCTTTAGCTGGGCCCCCTAACGGCCCTAAGCATAGGGAAGCCACAAAGCCCTTACCCATAAATAAGGCCCGAACATGCAACAACTCGTGCGAGAGATAGAGATAGAGTGATATAAAGAAAGACAGAGAGGGAGGGAGAGGGAGAGAGTGAGAGACTGAGCGAGCCAAACGCGGGCCCCATTCAATTTTGAGAGATGTTAAGTAAACTCCCCGGCTTTCTTTGCCTCAAAGGGACTCGCTTATGATAATTGCAGTCCGGGGGCCCAAGAAGATTGCCCAAAGACTACGGTAGCTTGTCGACAAAATAGTCATAGACATAAAATTGGGAGCGGGGTCCCGGGAGGAACATCGTTTCTGTGCATAAAGAGGACGGGAAAGAAGTTTCATTTGAGATTGCAACTTATGCTTAGGCAGGGATCTACAAATATATGGCTATTTGCTGGTTTGACATCTAGCTATGATCGTGTTAGAAGTTTGTTCAATCAAATAGTGGTAAAGTAGCTTATAATTTATTACTCACAAAGACAATCAAAGAAAGCAATGTAACGTGCAGTTTGTGAAAATACACATACTAAATCAATAAAACATAATAAAGAGGTAGTAAAATATGCCACAACACGCAAATTCGAAGTAAATCAAAAGGAGTTTGTAACGTTTTGTTCAATCATAAGGGAAGTTCTATGGACAAATGAATATTTCCGAACATTTCTTGATGCCCTATTAATAACAATCCTAGAACTACCTCTACGAGAAGAATAGTTGCACGATCTAAATTTAAATAGCTTCTGGGGAACATAATGCTTGAACTTATGAGTGCATATGCGATATGCCAGCTGCTTTATGCTAGAGTTAGACCAACAAGTACCGGCGTGAGATTTCAACTATACTATACATCTCAAGAACGCGCCACTGATACACCTCTAAAACTTTATTCCAGCTTTACGTTCCTTATGCTCACAACCCTCATACACCCTTCAAACCGTTCCAGTCATCAAACGTCGTCATATAAATGCAAAAAGTGGGAGAGAGAGAGAGAACGAGAGAGAGAGAGAGTGAGAGAGAGAGAGAGAAGCGAGAGAGAGTGAGAGAGAGAGAAGGCGCCAGCCGAATGTGTAATACAATAAAATTCTCCGAATCGCAACTGTTTTGAGTTGCGATTCCGTGTTTTTCCCGCCCGCTCTTTATGATATGGTTATTGTTATTGCGAGGAGCGAGCGGCGCCCTGACCCTCTGTGCGCACAAAAAAAAGCAATGGAACTCAGGGAAAAAGTTTTAACGATCTTTGGGGAAGGGAACGTATACTGTAGAATATTATAGGGAAAATGGGGAGTGGAGAAAATGAATATTTATGAAGAATCAAAGAAATACAGGGATATTAAAAAAACTGAGTAATAAGAGAAAGGCCTAGTCAGTAAGAAAAGGACCAGATCGCCCAGATACTACTATACAGTCTTGGCTATGCAATGTATGCAGGTATACAGCCTTCAACCCGAGGTCCAGAGTACGACAAACGTCTTTATAAGAAACTAATTGTAAGTAGGAGGTAGGCGTAGCGTTGGACACAAATTGTATTTTTTTTCTAAGTGTTAGATTAGATTAGCCAACTTTGCTGATTGTGAGTACTATATCTAATAACACACTGCATGAACAAGATTTTCGCATTTCTAATATCTTCTTCTTCAAAATAGAATCTTTTGCCCAGTTACCGTAGTCTCAAGTCATAATTCGAAATAATATCTCTTGCCCGGCTACCGTAGTCCAGTCATAACCGATTATAACTGGCGGAGAGCAACAGATGGGCGGGGCTTAGGCCATATATGGGGCGGCTGCCGGGAGTCCATGCCAGCTTCTCTCTCCCTCTTTCTTTCGAACCCTCTCTTTCTCTCAATATCCCTCTCTCTCTGTTTCTCTCTCTCTTTCCCTCTCATCATCAGTTTATTCTCAATATGCTCTCTAACTTCTTTCAACTCTCCCACTCTCCCCAGCATATTGATCTTTTTTGAGATGACTATTCAGGGCGAAGATGCTCCTCTTTTCCTACTTCTTATATAAGCTACCGTAGTAGGCGCTTCAATTCATAATCCCGCCTTTTTGTGCATCATTCGGGGAAGCGCACATTGAATATTGGCATGGGGACGTTGATAGCGAAATTTAATATAGAATAAGACATGGGAAATGAAAATAATTTGGGAATGCAACATAATAGTTGGAAAGGAATAAATCATGGGTAGTTCTTAATATACTGCGAAATACCGAGAAGAATCGAATGGTCTCCATAAGTTTATTATTTAAACCTAAATTAAAAAGATAAGATTTCGGAACTTGGAAAAGAGCCCAGTAATCAAAGGGTAGGCTAAAGTACACATACAATACGCAAACGCAAAAAATCGTAACGATAGTTTATTTTCATATAAAAACAAAGAATAGATCCAGAAAGCGAAAGTGTCTAAAGTAGAATATGATACAATAAATGATTTTCGCAGTTTTCGCACAGATTAACACCATGTACTGAGCGTAAGGCGAACCATAATTTGACAATGCGTTACATATTCCGTTATTAGGAATAACAACCATAATTCTCCGTTAGTAAATCCATTTAAGTGTGTTTGGCAACATACTTAAGAGGCGCGTTATGGTTTCAAGGCGCATCACAATATATCGAGTTACACCAACGACACGCGCATCCTAATGACAAACACATGCGCTTGCCGAGCAATTATAATTATGCTGGATTAAGTGTTCCCAAAAAGCTCCTCCGTTTCGTATTTCACACGGTTTCAACAGTTACGCAGTAACATCCATCCCATGGTTGCACCACTAGGAATACAACGAGAAAATTAGGGTATAGTTTGGAGCAAGCCCCTAGGTTGCGGAGAACATGCCGTCTGCGCGCAGCCGTTTCCTTTTATATTATGCAAATTATGATAATTGCAGGCAATTACATGCGGTTTGCAATTATGTTGGCCTAGAACTTGACAAATAAAAAGTTTGCCAGAGTGCAGCTACTACAAGATAACTGTCACTGCCGAGATGTTGAACCAAATCTTGGCCGACGCTGTACGCGCTAGTCTCGTTGGCGCTTTACCTTTACGCCTAGATCACGTATTGGATTGTAGTTTGCTGATTATTTTGCATCCAACGTGAGCCATATGTTACAATAAGTAGGTGAATGTACACGTAGAACGGTTTTGATAGAATACGGAACCGCCGATGATCACCTTCACTATAAGACTATTGTTTGCAACGTATTCCAACTTCTTAAAGGATCTTTTTCACTTGACCAAGTAAATCTAGGCCAAGTTCGCACTAATTGTACGTTGTTCATTGTATGCAAATTTAAACTACAACAACTGGGTTTGGTAGAAGATCGGATCTCTCACCCTATATACAAATCACAATATTTAATTTAAGTTGAAAAACAAAAGTTCCTCGTTTCAATAATCTATTTCCCGGCCCGACTACCGTAGTCCAAATATTGGAAATGAAATTTTCTCGATTTTTATATAAATGTTGACTGTGGGGCCGGGAGCGATTGTGTGGCAGAAGCAATAATTCAAAATAGTCAACATTTGGGGCTGTGAGAGAGTGCGTGAAATATGAGGTGCACGAGATGGAGAGGAAATTTGATGACGAGAGATAGGGTGACAGAGAGGTAATGGAGCAGAGAGGGCAGAGGGAGAGAAAGTCGAGAGAAAGAGAAAACCGGAGACACAGAGAAATAGAGAGAGAAAATTGAAACACGAATCCGCGAATAAGCACAAGTGGGGGACACATCATTGAAACCATATGAAACTGGGATGGGGCAAAAGGGGGCGGGCACATCAAAATGGGCCTTCTCTGGGACATCCAGGGCCACAGTGGCGACTTGTCGGGGGACTCGAAGTTAAGTATTTACACGAATGATAATTAGGCACTCTTGCACCATTAGCATTGGTACCATTGCACACCTTTTATACTGTTAACAATGACCACACTGGCGACCTGGCGGGGGACTGGTGCTAAGAGTTGGTTGGGCCACCATGGTACTATTACCAGTTGGGTACCATTGTATCAAACACGAGCAACTTAAGCGGCGTCTTTTTTGGGACTTAGGAAACAACACCAGTTGCCTAGCCTTATACCATTACCACTAATAACCTTATCCCCTTACGGTAAACTTCTCTGGGACATAATGCAAGGGGCACTTATTTCACATGTCGCTGTGGGTTTGAAATTAACTTAGTTAGGCAACTTATTTATGGTGGGACAGTTCCATTCCGCGTGTTTTGAAGAAGTGACATTTTATGAAAAACATGTTATTTCTAAGGTTTCTAAGACAAAAGGTTGTAGAAAAGGGTAAAAACTATGTATTTCTTTGAGAAACGTTTCAATTACAACATTGAGTTACTGGAACATCAATACGACCAAGTGACAAAGCTGATAACATCAGTTTTATTATCAATGCCTTATGTCACTTATTAATATGACTGGGTAAGGTTGACATTAGAACGTGGAAAGGTGGTATGTGAGAGTATGAGAGAGCGCATTTTTTTGAAACATAAATATTGCACATATTGTTTCTGAAAAGATACCTAGTATTAACAACTTAAAGCAGTATTGTACCTACTTTGGGAAAATTTGCATATGATTCGCATTTCCTATGTATCCTTTTGGTGCCCGTCCGAAGCTTCCGGCACCACATTTACATAGGATACCTAGGATCTGCGTACCATATGCAAATTTCCCAAAAGTAGGTACAATACTGCTTTAAAGGGTCAGGCCCATTTCAAATGACCCCTATTTCTGATGATTCCATCTTATTCTTTATGTCAAATATAGTAGGATACGATATTTTTCTAATTTTCAAACGCAAAAGTCACGCAGTATTCAGCAATTTACCATTGACAGTCATACCCAACTATTTATCGCAGTTGTCACGCCCCTTCGCTCTAATTGGCCAATATCGCAATTGCCACGCCCAATAGAGCATATTGCCCAATTAGAGCGAAGGGCCGTGACAACTGCGATAAATAGCTGGGTATGACTGGCCATGGTAAATTGCTGAATACTGCGTGAATTTTGCGCTTGAGAATTAGAAAAATATCGTGTCCTACTATATTTGACATAAAGAATAAGATGGAATCATCAAAAATAGGGGTCATTTGAAATGGGCCTGACCCTTTAACACTTCTTTTAGCAGAAAGTAGGGCGTCGCTGGTAGTAATGACTCTAAACCCACCTAAATTATTGAATATACAGTAATCCTCTGCAATTAGCATATAGTCGGTGAAAAATTTGCGTAAAGTATACTTGTAATAAACGGGGGCTTGTACCTATGTCTTCTTATATATTGACTTTCGCCGAATTATACAACTATTGCGGGACGTTTAGAGGGAAACATGTCTTTTCCACCAATTAGTACGGAACAAAACAGATTCGGCAAAACATTTTTTTGTTTTGTTTTATTATTCATTGGATGGAGCGGAGACGCGACGTCATCGTGATATTTCGCCTTTTGTGCATGCGAAGACTAATTAGAACTGATAATGATATAGTTAAAGCGGTATGGCACGTGGTTTTGATCCTGTAAAAAGGTACGCACATTCCTGTGCAGTTCCGGAGCGGAAAATATCTCTATATTACGTAACGCGCATGTCATAACCAAACAAACAAACAAATAATGAAACAAACTTTGATGTTTTATGTAATTGGGAAATCTCTATTTTGCGTAACGCGCATGTCACAACAAAACAAACAAACAAATAATGAAACAAACTTTGATGTTTTATGTAATTGGGAAATCTCTATTTTGCGTAACGCACATGTCACAACCAAATAAACAAACAAATAAAGAAACAACTAAAGAAACAAACTTTGCTGCATTATATAATTGGGGTCTGGTAAGGGGCAAGTATCACCGTTACAAATCACTACTGCCTCTCAGAGCATCATTTCTGCACTCAAAACAGTCGCAAGTGTCAAATTTCAAATATTACGCGCAGAATATAAATAGAGGAAAATATAAACAAAAAGTGGTGGAAACCATCTATGTTCACACTATTTATCTACAGACAAAATTTTTTAGTTAAATCCGGGAAAAAGGTATTAGTAAATTTTCTGGAAACCAGAGAACTCGATTCAAATAAAGTAGGAAATTATACATTCAAGTCTTGGTCTTGGGCACTACTAGATCCAGTAAGAAATTTGCATACCAAAAAAATTCGCATATCTTATCAAATTACAAAAATGCCACCGCTTCTTTGTGATAATCATCGGTGGCGCTATGGCAGTTTTGAATAGGTCATTGCCCATTTAGTGCCCTTTTGTATGTGGCGACTTCAAAGAAATCCAAAATGGCATCGGTCGCCCCGATTGTTCTACAACACATAAAATAGTGTCACAACATTGCATTAGAGATGAAATATATGACAAATTGATCAATGCCATTTGCTTATCAGCCATATCAACAATTACCCGTGTGTAGTTACCGATATAGGGAAAGAAGTGTACGTTTTGTTGGGGTTTTTGGTTAACTTGCAACTTTTTGGTTGGAATAATACTATCACATTCCCTTCCTTTTTAATTCTCTTCTTTGTATACATTTCTATATTCATCTCTCACTCTCTCTCTCACTCTCTCTCACTCTCACTCTCTCTCTATCTCCCTCTCTCTCTCTCTCTCTCTCTCTCTCTCTCTCTTTCCTCACAACCAATAACTATACAGGATGCAGTGCGGTTTGATGCCCAAGTCAAAGTTTTAATTATAACCCCTATCTGAGCGCTTCCTTCTGTCTACAATCTTCTTCAGGAAAACTTTTTAATTATAACTTGGTGCAGCCGTCCGGAAAGAGTATTCTCGCGTAGTGAAAAGAGGGCCCTGAGAACCTAACGATTTATGCAATTCCATGAGCGGGAGCTTTAAAATTTATTGTTCATGATTGGCAGTTTTGAGCGGGGAACGGCTGGGGAGGCAAATTAAATTGGAAAGTATAAAGGGGCATCTGCGTAGGTCATGATTTTGATGCGTTGATATTTTAAAGCAGTATTGTACCTTGGGAACCATACGCATATCCTATGCATCCTGTGCAAATTTGGTGCCGGAAGGTTCGGACGGGCGTAAAAATTTGCATAGGATACATATGCGTATCTTATGCAAATTTGCCAGAGTAGATACAGTACTGCTTTAAAGGTATGTGGAAAGATGTGCCCTTGGCGATATACGCGGTAAGAAGGACAACTAACGATAAGAGGAGTAAAAAATAAGGCAGCTACTTCTAGTCTAGCTGCAAGATAAGAGTATATCAAGGAGAAGAGTTGGACGGCTTGGATGTTCGCAACGAAATTCCGACAAGCAAATTAGTATATCTAAAGGCTATAAAAGGAGAATCGGAGCTCAGTTTTGAGCAAACGAAATCGTTGCATTATTTTTTCAATATACATTGCAAACGTTTCACATGAGTGTGCTCATTGTTCCTGCATTTTGAACCTTGAAGTATTGGAAAGTCGCCTCAGGCGGCGACAGCCGTCTGGTACATGTTAATCAAAGAAACCACATCTACATCTACGGTAGCTGATGTTTGTCTCCCAGAAATATTAATCATCAAGTTATTGTATATTATACGTTTCTATAGTCATAGTCTTTCAACTCTCATTGTCAAATCCCTCCAAGTGATCCACCAAACTATAAACTACAAAACGACTCTATATTCCAATTTCTACCATATTACCCATTAGCCAGTCAAAAAATCCTCCGCTTCTGATGATAGACGACCAAACTAGGGCGCATACCAATTTTGGGCCCATCATGGCCATATCCCATATATAGGGCCTAGGCCATATCGGTTCGGGGCGCAGATGAAATAAAATTTACGCCAAATGATTGAAATGTGAGCACATTTTAGGGCATTAAAATTAATGAAAGTCGTCCATGGGGCCGTGGGGCCCATCTTTCCATAGATTTATGGCCAAACGAGTTTTGGCACACTTTTTTTGGCCAAGTGCGAATACTTTGCAGAAAATTATATTTAGTGGCTTTTGGCCGGGGGATGATGGGGGATTTCAGAGTATGACTTTTAAGTACAGTAACCTTGAGAAAATAACGAGAATAGAAAAGTGTTAAAACCAATTTATTACTTTCCTGGGGGAATACGCGTATCTGCTTGATATGGTTTATAATAGTTCGATGAAAAATCGTGATTTTATTGGTGTATAAAAAAGTACTATATTAGTATTGTTAGCATTGGTGCGCGTAATGTAACGTTCTTGTTAAACTCAAGTAACGCAATACTTATAGATACTAACTACGAACGCGTAAAATGTATACGTATACTGTCACTGTCAAAGGATAACCTAAGTGTTTATAGTGTATTTATAATGTATTAATTTCCACAATTCCTATAATTACATGTAGACACTTCTAAATGCGAAATAAAGAAATACGACATGTGACCTTGTTTATCATTTTTTCCCTAGTTTTTCCAAAGATTCCACTGCTTTTTTCCAATCACCTGGCCATAAAATTATTCACGAAAGGTGAACCCATAAAAAATGGGAGCAGCGCGTAGCGCGCACGCAAAGCAACACGCGATTTGTTTGATGTAAATAGAGATTATACAAAGGAAGATATTTTCCATAACTCTGAAAATGTAGGAAGTTAGGGCTGGGCTCGGGACATAAAAGGTAACAAACATTACAAAATGGCAGTTTGAATTTGTCATTATTTAGTTAGAAGATACACTGAGACGTGGGCAAGTGAAAAATTAAGTGACTATATTAGGAATATATCGAACACAAACGCAAGTCTTTTCGAAAGGTTCTGTAACTTGAAAAGCATATAATATCAAAATAAATTCATACAGTGAAACATTGTGAATAAAAAATGTGAAATTTTTGCTCAGAGAACTTTTTTTTTTTTTTTTGCCTTTTTTTTTGCCCGGCTTGTGCTCAGAGAACAACACAATTCAAAAGCAACCAATAATGCATTTGTAAAAGAATCTAGCTACAGTGCATTCGATGTGTTTCAAAAACCGGCCGGCATTTCGCTTTAATAGACAGAATGTCCAAGCGCAATACAAAAATCCCAGAAAAAAACAGTAATTCAGTAAGCGCGGTCAAATAAAAAAGAAGAGCAAATGTTTATGTGTCTCTTTAGCTGTCGCGTTTTGCCATCTCAGCGCTAAATTTTTATTGGGCAATTAAGTGTTTTGCTACAACTGAGAGCGCAACAGCAAAGGGATACGCAGGGGCAGCCACACGAATATAACCCGATTTTACGCATATAATGTGATATAATTAGGACATTAATTGCCCTATGTGCTGATATTTTGGTACAAACGAGTAGTTTATCTTAGTATTTTGGACCGTTGATAACTTTATAGATAACCATAAAAATAAAACATAACACTTTGAGTCTTTGAGACAAACGACGCAATCCCTTTAAAATTAGAAAAAAGTTTCTTTTTTTTTCCAAAACACATTCACTTTGACTTAATCGCTAAAGTGTTTTAACAGCCGGTTTTTTAAACATATGTACGTTGGACGCTGCATTTCCATGGTGTGTATGCAAATAAATGCGCGATACATCCTAGTCTAATTATATTCATTTCCATACAACTAGGAGGAACCCGTTCTCCAATATATGTTTCAAATACCGGACGTTTTGATCATGTTTTTTCTACGCAGAAAAAAATCAGCACAGCTTATCGCTAAAGTGGTATAACAGCAGGTTTTTGAAACATATGTACGTTGGAAAATATGTATGGGCCTGACCCATTCATGTCTCCAATGAAGCAATTTAAATATGCGGTCGTTTAATTTCCTACCCTTACACTAAATATAACCCTCTTATCATGTTGGGACCACTTCCGGTATTAGCTTCTCACGCACAACAGGAACTATATTATAACGGCACATCTTTAATGAAGGCGCGTGCTTTTGCAACGTGTGATGGGTCTCTGCACTTCCATGTATTATATGCAAATTTTGTTCTATTCTGTGCTTGAACAGCGCAGAAGGGAACATACATTTGCATATAGTACAGTGGGAATGCAGTTGGAACTACGTGTCCTATGTATATAAAGCTCATAAATATACGGTAGTTTTCCCATGTCATATCTAATCCGACGAGAGAGCTCTAATAATCGAGAGAGTGCAGACACCAACTTGCTGCCAGCCGGTTATGATATAGGCCACTCATAATTGAGAGGTTTGAAGAGCGGGACGGATAAAAGGGCCGACTACGGTAGATAGGCTGTCTATAGGCGCAGCGTAGACTTATGGTTACTATGGAAACTGGGTAGAACTAAGGTAAATGTATTAAACTACGGTATGAGTTTTGAAAAGCAGGCTTGGCACAACTGTAAAGATAGAATGTAAAACTCTTCACGGACTGAGTATATAGATAGACTGGTAAGCTAAAGGCTCGAGTTCGATTCCCTGTAGAACAAGCATATGTAAATTTTTGGTCGCATAATACTTGTGGGCGGCGTTATGGAATTTCAGGACATTATTTGATGTTATATTTGATAGCCATCTAGCTGAATCTAATTATTGTTAGCTAATGTGATTCCGTTTCGCTATCCGTTTATGTAGAAGCATATCAACTTTACTATTTCATTTTGACCTTCTCTCTCTCTCCCTCTCTCCCTTTCTCTCTCCCTCTCTCTCTCCCTATCTCTCTCTCTTTCGTTATAATTTTTCATTACCAAAGGCGTACATCAATCTGATGACTGGGATGAATTCTATAAGGGTAGATGTCTCTGCTCTCCTGATTCTGACTACTACCTCGTCGACTTCGACGTCGTCGTCTCTCGGAAGTCAGTGCTATCTCGAGCGGAAGTGTGTCCGGCTAACCCGACTAGCTAATGAGTAAAGGCTTATCGCTTTGAGGCCATTTCATACAAATCGTTTCGATTTTGAAAACGAATTGCCGGCGAATGCGTGACCAAAGGCAATTATTGTGAGGGGGAAGGGCAAATGTTGATGAGAAGTTATTGGAATTAATATTTAATCCTGAATCCTATGGAACAGATGGTTGAAGTTTAGTAAAATTAGGTGAGCCTGCTAGCTCATTGGCACAGGTCACACAAGGTGCTGCTTTATTCCTCTTCTTATGGCTTGCATAACATATAACAGAGTCTCAGGTAGACGCAGAGATAGAGAGCGGAGAGAGGAAAAGAGTGAGAGAGAAAATGTTGTACTCAACAGCGAAGGTACGCACGTTTTCAACGGCTTTGTTATGTGTTATGTTATGTACCTACATAAAAACAAAAACTCCACTCATTTTCTACGTATACGTGGATATCATAGTTCCCGATCAGTGCATGCAAAATACCAAATTAGCATAGATGACAAGGCTCGGGAGACGAGATGATGAATTTGCAATATCCTTGCTAATGTCATACTATTCCGATCTGGGCACAAAAAGCGACTAAATAGGAGTAATCGGAAATTGGCCCTTTGTCATAGGACCCAGAATCTATGGCACAACTTATTAATTTTTTTCTTGACCACAAATCTCTAATCTCCTTCTCTCTCTCCTTCTCTCTCCCTCTCTCCACCCTCTCTCTCTCTCATCACAGCTTACATTCATAAATTCTAATCATTTCAACGTATGATAAAGAATGACAAGCTTCTCTCTAATCACATATGCATAGTAAGAATATCAATACCCATCAATTACCCCATTAATTGGCTCTAATTACTGTTTGTTTTGGCTTTCGTCTCATATGTTGATGTCAACAATAATAACTACAAAAGCTGCGAGAGAAACACACGGGCATCTGTGTGGGGCAATTCCAGGCGCCATATGACAGTTATGTCGTACATCTAGAACTATAATTACAATTAGCCTCGTTGTTGTTGTTACAAAGAGAGTGAGAGAGAGGGGGGAGAGAGAGAAGGAGAGAGAACGAGAGAGAGACAGAGAGAAGGGATTCAATGTGTATAATTGTATGAGTGCTCCTCAGCGCCATGGAACACCATTTACTCATTAAGGGTACAACAATGGTATGTATTATATGAAGGGATGAAGGAGGCATAACGATATAAGATGCGGGAGAATGGGATAAACTTGAGCTTAGGAGTTGGATTTGCATAACGAGGGACTTAGGTTAATACGTAAAATATGGTGAGGCCCTAGTACCTTAGAAGTATTCTTGTATTACGACACCAAGACACAACTTGAATAAATGAGGCAAATAAACATTGTAAACGCATAGAAAAGTTACCAAACTTATCAAATGAACGGAATAAGAGTTTAACGCGAAATACCGGCCGGTTTTTGAAACACACCGAGTAGACAATCATTCTTATGCAGCTTATGCAAATGAACATAAATTATAATAAAAAATCGAACTAAATTCAAGCGAATTAGCATAAATACGTAAGAATTCAGTTATCCACGATGCATTTCAAAAACGGCCCGTATTTCGCTTTAAGCTCGTTCATTGAGTGGTGAAGAGAAATACAGTACTCTTCAGTAAGTTATATAAAACAAGAAGTTATGTAATGACTGTGAGTAATTCATACTTCTATGAAAATTCAGATAAAAAAGTAAAGACAAGGGCAACGAACATGAACAACAAACAGATCTAGGGACTTCAAAGACTACAGTACCCTTCAGCCAATTATATATAAAGCAACAATGTTAATGACTCGGCGGCGTATCGTTATGAGTGGCCATTCCTCAGTTCTTCTTAGTTCTTCTCATCCTTCTAATGCTGGGTCTCAGCACCTCCAACGGGTCGGAAAGCCCATCAAAAGATTAATAGCTTTTGGGACATCAACCGTTTTAACATTTTCGTCTCCAGCAACTGTTATGACCTGCACGGGGAACGAATATCAAACTATTGATATTGATATCTTGGGTTTTTAGGGTCCTTGGGGCTTAGGACCCTTGGGACTCCTGAATCGTGGGACCATTGAAAAGTCACGGCTGACAACCTAAAATACCCAAGACTACCTAAAAATTTGCCACTGTGTCCCGTTTCGTATATTTGAACATAGCTTCCAAGTAAAACGAATATATTAATCTCGATTTACAAGGAGGTTAGAGGCGAGTTAACAGACTTAGAGAAACAAAAACAAGCGAACAATCACCTTGTGGTGTGCTTCGTTGTTGGTGACCCTTTTGTCACAAGTTACGTATTTCTTGTATTTACGACACCAAAGGTTAGGTAATAGTTGACCACTTTGCTAAACAGTGGTACATTATGCTACAATTGAATATAATGTGTCGCAATAATTAGTCGCTAACAGGCAGAAACGTTTACGAATTTGAAACTACCACATAGCAACTAGATAAATCTTTAGTGAAACAGTCCGAGTTCCCATTTGGTGCGATATTCTCCGCCGAAATGTGAAACGTTCACAATGTCAATGAAAATAGAGTATACAGGCCATATAAATTATTCTGAAACCTTTCCATCTAGGAGGAACTTGGGAAAGCCGGGACAGGAGTTTTACTGTATACCGTAGTAATATCGTCATATCGACAACAACCACTACGGTATTCTATTTTATGTCATATACCGTACACCCCGGACACATTATATTTCAATGATCGATAGTTTGTTGTCACCTGAGGATCATTTTCGCGAAACAACGTTCAGCATTTGATATTTATCATCCACTAATCACCGCTATCTCTCCGCATCTCTGTCTTCTTTGAGTCTCCAGAATAGCACACTCTCTCCTCATCCCTCTCGTCGGCGTTCATTGTTTTGACGAAATACCAAAGCTTCATCATCTTTCCTTCATATCACACCCTTGTCGCCTAACAATCTGTGTCTCACCGTTCTCTGTGTTCTCTAGGCTCTCTAACGTCGTCTCCCTCCAACTCTCTACCTTTCATCATTATCTAATATCAGTTGAGATGTGGAGCAGTTGGTTCGGGAGTGTTAGTAGGGAGATTAGTTTTGGGAGGAGGCTCCCGGGATCGGGAACATATCTCCTGGTTGTGTCATAGACATAACTCTTGTTGCGCCGCAGCAAAAACTGGGAAATTGCAGCAAATAAGTCACCCGGAATGGGCCACGGATAGGATTTAGGGAGCAGCGAAATGTTACAATTTCCATAGTTTTGAGTTAAAAATACGTATATCAATAGCGAAATCGACATTGGGCTCGTGCTGCTGCTGGAAGAATAAAGAAGCTCGTTGTCTCAACGTTAAGTCACGCTCGTGAAACGTATATTGCAAAGCTAAATATTGCTGAGTAAAACAACATCCGCAGGACAAAAAATGTTGAGCGTGAGCCCATTACTTTAATACTTTTTTTACTATTCTTACCTATAAACTTAGTTCGCAGCAAAATTCTTATTCGAACTAAAGTTTGGTTTCTCTGTCTGAACTTCTGAATGCTAGAGTGTATGTGTAATGCGCCACAGTTATTAATACAGTCAATAGTCAAAACTTTCTGCCACATCAGTTACGGTATCACTTCAAATACTGTTCTATCTTAGCAAAGTCCAAGTACTGTAACATTTGGCACATTGCCACCACTCTGTTCCCAGTTGTCGGCTTAGCACTCTATAGCAATCGCCCAACCATTTCAAGAAATGATTGATTTATGATAAATTGGTGTACACTTGCCTTTTTGTGCCGCGGTGCCTTAGCGCGGCTACGGTCACGCGCGCGACAGTTGCGCACTCAATATGTCAAAATATTGGACAGATTCCTTCAGTCGTCAAATGGCGCTTATGCCGCGGCCGACACGCGCGCCAGAGAGAGAGAGAAATAGACAATTGTCACAATTATGGGACAAAGTTAGCGGCCGGAAGACAAGTGCACCCTACGATAGGAAACAATAGAGAGGGGTTTTGTTATATACTTTTTTAGCACTTTGATTTTGTAGATTTAGAGAGAGAGAAAGGAAGAGAGAGAGAGGGAGAGGGAGGGAGGGAGACAGAGATGGCATGTTCAATTCCAGAGTGACAAATACAGATAAAACGGACTAAAATGGACTGAAAGCGAAATACCGGCCGGTTTTTGAAACATATCGAGTACACCAGCATTTTTATGCAGCTTATGCAAATGAACATAAATTAGAATAAAAAGCGAGCTGAATTCGAGCATTATAGCATAAATACGTAAGAATTGAATTGTCCACGATGTGTTTCAAAAATCAGCCTGTGCTTCGCTTGAAACTAAAAGGTTTGGTGTTTGGTAGCTTGACACACTCATTACATAAAAAATTATTGTATGCTTCAAACTAGCATATTCAAATTTTGTCCACTCTCAACAAATGAGCAGATTTCGCTCATTAAACTTGCATGGTAATTGTTGCAGCGTAGCGCATGTTTTTGGCAGTGTAACAGTAATTGTTCAAAAAGCATATGGTGCATATGGTACACGGGTAACGCTCTCATACATCCTACATATATCATTGTGTATATACAATGAAATATTTAACAATGACATGTTGTAAATGACTCAAACATTGTGCTGGGGCAGTTGTCAAAGTATGAAATTGAATTTATTGGGGGCATCCTAAAATGTTCGATAGACTATACGCTCAAAAGCAAAATGGTCACACTTATTGTAGTTTGTACTTTTGTAGTACTTAGGCATTGAAAAACGGTCCTCATTTAACAAGTCCAAGAGAAAAGTTACTCATTACGTACGTTACGTACGTAAGTTACGTATTATTACATACCGCCGTTATTTCAAATTTCAATTTCAACATTTCAATCACTAAGATTAATCACTAAGATTTTTTAAGAAGAATGCATTGACTTTGCAACGCACTTACATATTTATTTAAACTGTGAAACCTATGCCTATAATACCTACCCTAGTGAAAACTTGATGTACAGCCCATAAACTAGAGTTTACAAAATCCGCAAGAAGCAATCACGTGTACTTTAAAGGAGTACAACTGTCGGTTTTCGAATGGATATTGCATAACTTTTTGTATGCAAATGAGCCAATTCGACACCACTTACAAGTATGAAGATATATTTCAAATACCGGGCGTTATTTCGTTTTTATGAAAAACTTGGGAACAAGTCCGTGAAAAACAATGGAATATGCACAAAAGTACAGGCGGTTTTTTATAAGAATTGTTAGAAATTAATTTATTCCCAATCTATGCATTTGCCCCTATTGACCCCGTTCCGGATCTTAGTTTACCGTCGTAAAAATTGTAATATGTTGCGGCACAATGTCACAACTGGGAAGGGCCAATATTATATGCAAATATTACCACAGTGGCACACTAATTTGCATATTGGAATGGATATTGGGGGAGTTAAATTATATTCAACAATCCAAAATTCTCGGACAAAGTGAAAGATAGAAACTACTCTTAATTGAACTATATATAAGAGTAAGTAAAATCCTCCATGAGTATATTATTTTTCAGATAGTCTCTTTAAAAGTTGGTGATGTAGGATGAGTTTTCCTAGTTGCTATGTCAAATGCGATATAATTTCTCTACAGTACTAATTAGAGCATCAGAACGAAGATAACCATGAGCATGACCTTAGGTTTCAAAACGTTGGGTCATATATATATGATATATCCCTGTTTCGAATGAAAAAATTAAAGCAAAACACTTACCTCCAACATATCTGCTATGGTCCCGAGCTATGCGTTGTTTTCAGTACTTTTTGTGGCGGTCCCCAGTTATATCATCAGCTGGCAACCTTCGAGGAAAGTTGGATGCCACGGTCGCCAAATGGTCGCAAAATGGTTTGGCGCTATGGGAACCAAGTCCATCGTCAAATGAGTCCTCCCGAATCTGAAGCATCACGATTCACTAATCCCGAGGATGACTTACGTACAACTCGGTGCCAACATGTTTCATGAGCGTTTCCAGTTAAAAAAAACAAACGTTCCCACGCCCTAAAACCTTTACTATAAGGGATTATAGTAGTAAAGATGCCCTCAAAACAATGGGGCTTTTAGGCTTAGAAGAGTTTCATCATTTGTACTCTCTTTTCTCTCTGTCTCTGTCGTTGTCTCTGTCTCTGTCTCTATCTCTGTCTCACTTTCTCTCTCTGTCTCTATCTCTCTCGTTCTCTCAAGCTTTATCCAAAAGCGTAACATACTAGGTTGCGTAATTTGGCAACTGGTAGCTAAATCTATCCCTATGATTTACATTCGGCGAACCTCGAGAAGACTCTTGGTGTCGATCCACATGAATATTACCGAAAATAAGACTCTTTTTCCTTATCCGAATTTGATAACAGCGAGGAATTCTTGCTAACAAAGCCGTATGTAATGTTGATTTTCACTACTTAGGCTACGTATGTCTCGCATGTGGTAGAATACCCAAGCTATGTTACCCCTACGCCCCTACCCCTGGAATAATGTAGTAAAATATGGAATACCCCTAGTTCCACAAGGGTAACACTTAGGTGGTGCTTGTTCTCTTATGAGGAATTTTCCTTCGATCCTCGGATCCGGATGTGCTGTCTCTTAATTATTTATTCCTTTGTTTTGTTCTCTCATCACGGTACTAATTCCAGCACTTCACGGTATCAGACAACACTTCGTGAATAGGTGTTATCCGAATAATTACGAGGAATTCTTTCTAACAAAAAACTGTATATAATGTTGAATTTAATTCCTTAATTTTGCTTACAACTAGGTGATATAATACTTACACTCTACGTATGTTCCAAATTAATTTTAATAAGTAGTTATGAATCTTTTCTAATATTGTATCACTTTACTGTTGATTCCTCCGCTCCCTTTCTCGATCTCGCCCTTGTTAGGATCTACACATAATTGGACTATCAATTTATACAATAAAACTGATGATTATAGTTTTGACGTTATAAGATTTCCTATGTATGACAGTCATATATGTGACCATATTAAAGTAAACTGTATCCAAGGTGAAGTAATACGTATTCATAGATGTACTTCCCAGCTTACTTCTTTCAAATCCAAAATCCATTCGTTCATTATCAAGCTGCTCTCCAACAATTACCCCAAAGAAGTTGTACTCAAAACTATCAAAAAATCATTTAATAAGTACCCTATTATTAGTCTTAAATACGATACCTCTACTAAAAGTCTCAACAGTTGGGTCGACAACCTTTAATTTTGCATTTCTGTCGATTCTTCCCTATTATGCAAAACTTTGTAACCGTAATCTACGACATTCTATTTTCACTTATGGATAACTTATTCTTTTCAACAGACCACATAGTTCATAAACTTTACCTATACGTTCTATCACTAGGTTTATGTCATGCACTCTTACCCGATCAATACTACACACTACATCCCTTTCCCATTGCTCTCGTCCTCGTCTTGCATTGCTCCATACTCCATACCCTTTCGTAGTACTTCTTACTTATTGATATATTCCTACCTAGTTATTTTGCTTGAGGACATATCCAAGGTTAGTTTTATACTTTCTTCTGCATTTTGTTTATTAATTCTCTACTTGTCCCTTTTTGTAAGGATATTCAGGTACTATTACACCCGCGGTATCAAGGTTAGTTTCTTATTCGGTTTTTACTATTAATTTTGTACCCTTTTTTACTCTATAACCTTATATGTTTCTTCACATACTCTATAACCTTTGTCTCTCTATCCCTTTCTCAGTATCTACTTTACCTTTCTTTCACTCACTGCCTAAGCCTACCGTCATCGCACTGATGAGACCCAACGGTGGCAAAATCCTCGTATGCGAAGGGTCGAAACGGGGTTACCGTATTACATATGGTATATTCATGTATTAGTTTGTTGAACTTATTCACTTATATCTTCCCAATTTGTTTCCTCTTTTATTTGTAACACTCACTCTCAACCCAAATGTCTCCGCTCTCTGTTCGCACTCTATTGATGATTTATTACTCGATCGGCTGTCGCTTTGTCCTTTCCATATTTCTTTCTATGATCTCTACCGCTTAGCACGCCGCGCTACAAATTGTAATGAATTGTTGAATGGGAATAATAAGGCCATTATGGGGTTACCAATTCCAAGTATCCCAAAAAATGTCCGTGTTTCTGTCAAAACTACCGTATTTGCACAAAACCTGCATATACGGTAATTTTTAAGTATACTTGGAAACACCATTAGGCTACATCTACAGTAGCTATGTGATGTTGAAATGACGAAATTCTTGAGTTTGCGGTGATATTAGCAAATAAAACATGAAATTTTTAGTGCCACAAATAAATGGCACATTTTTTTTGGGTTCAGCAATAGTGCGGCTCAATTCGTTTTTATTTTGACTGCGTGTGCCACACACTCAGTCAAATTTCAAATTTCCTTAGTGTTCAACTAGTTAGAATGTTCATACTGATCCCAATTTTCATTTACTTTATATTCTTGCCCGACCATATTTTATGAAGTACTCCATTGTTCGTATGTTTATATCAGTGAATTAGATCTGCAAATTGTGCACGCAAAATGCATCAATCGAGCTTTTCCGTCGCACTAATAAACGGCTCCCTGAGGGATGTCCAATAAACATTAGTTGGAGCATTACTCGATCTCAAAACTCGAGTATTGCCTTTGGCAAAAAAAATATTTTGGGGACTTTTTTATTTTTCAATATTTTCATTTTCATATTATGCCACGTCGAGAAACGTATTTTTTATTTCTCCTTTCTATATGAATGCTACTTTCACCTTATTCTAGTTAGAGTTTGCATAAATATTTTCACTGACGTCAAATTATATGAACTGAAAAAATATAGAAATCTTTTATTACTGTGCAACAAGTACAAATAAATAATTGAGCAAATTATCGAAATGAAAAGACTAGAAAACAAGCCAACTAGTGCTAAGCGAATCATCTTTTCGTAGAAAAATGTGGTCTTCGATAATAAGGAAATCCTCAATAAGAACATTCTTACATGCTTGTTAATCGTCCGAATGTACAATTTTAAAGCGAAATGCCGGCCGGTTTTTGAAACACATCGAGTAAACCAACATACTTATGCAGCTTATGCAAATGAACATAAAAAAACCGAGCTAATTCGAGCAAATTAGCATGAATACCCAAGAATTCAGTGGTCCACGATGCGTTTCAAAAACCGGCCGGTATTTCCCTTTTAATAGAAATCGGATTATTGTCAATTAGACAACTAACTGGAATAAATAGCAAATGGCGTAGTGGTGTAATAGTTAGGTTACTCGAGCTGGAAAATTACTGAGTTTGCTTCGATTCCTACATCGGGCATACCAATCATTCTAGTTTCTAGTTACATCAACGTTTCTTATATCCCTATGAGGCCGGTTCCACGTGTGCCGTTGCCTTTACTTATGTCAAAACAGTTGTTCTGTCATTTACTTACGGTTTCATCAAGAAAGTCTTGTACATAAATTCTACACCTAGATCTTTGACTCGGAGGAATCCGTCTCAGCATCAACTATTTTCGATTCCAAGTAACGACGGTCACGTTCGGGGAGCAGATCTTTTAAGATAAGGCCGTCCAAGCCGTCGGCGACGTCCTGGACGAGGTGGAGGCGACGATGCCAGGAGTCGGAAAAGCCCTCCGGAAGATTTGAGAAGAAGGCCTACAAGAAAAAAAAAGACTTGAACTATTGATTTGTCTCATATCAACAATCATCCATCCCATGCATATGTATCTATGTGATTTCTTTAGTTAGTTTTGAGTTGCACAGTGTTTAATGCGCGCTTTCTGTGTTGTTTCATCTATCTACAGCAAGGAAAATGCAGAATATGCTTCTACGTTCCTCAACGTAAAACTTCGCGCGATGGTCCGCCCAGAAAAAACGGATGGGCGGCGCGCAAAAAAAGGATGGGCGAACAGAGTGCGGCCCAGTCATTCTGGGCGTATGGTGAGCCAACAGCGCGCGGCCCATTCAAACTGGGTGCATTGTGGGCCGCCCATTGACAAAGTTTCCTCAGTGTTGCTCTGCATGATATTATTTCTACCAAACCAAACCAAAAAAATAAGATTACAATTAATTATTATTTACATTTTCCTCCTTGATGCATCCATATTGCTCAAATGGTACGGGCTGTAAGTAGAACTCCTCTGAAGAAATCAACGAGTAGTTGGAGTCAGGGCCAAGCTGAAAATTAGACTATTTATATACTGCACTTACCCCTCATAGCCAGGAGAGCACTATCCCTTGAAATATTTTAAAGCAAAACCGGTCGGTTTTTGAAACGCACCGTGGGCTACTGAATTCTGGCGTATTTATGCTGTCGCTCGAAATTAGCTCGATTTTTTATCTAATTTATGTTCATTTGCATAAACTGCATAATAATGCTGGTGTACTTGAGGTGTTTCAAAAACCGGCCAGTATTACGCTTTAAATATTTGCTATCCACGTAACTTCCATAAACTCTTGATAAGAAACATATGACATATGTAGAAAGAACAGCTAGAGAAATATAGTAAAACTAACCAAAATTGGTTCCTTCATTGTCCTGTTATATTCTATATTTATGCCACTATCTCGGAATTCTTTCTGGATGCCCTGAAATGAGAGAATCACACTCTTAATAATTTTTGCTTTAATATTTATTTTACATTTTATTACAAAATTCGTATCGACTGCAGAAAGCCCGGCTACAAACCTTAGGGCTCATTCCCATACGATATTCTTCCGTTGTACTTCTCACATCGAAAACACGGATAAAAAGTCGAAGAACTTATTTTACAAAATTAATACACATGGAAAAGTTCTCTCACCCGGTAGTACGTATTGTACGGTCCAATTTTTACGTCCGTGCAATTACGCATAATTATCGGATTTCGCGATAGGCAATTAACCGTAATGTCACGACAGTTGTGTAGTAGAAGCTGTTGGCAGGCTACCGTAATCAGCGTGTTTACTGTATTTCGGACGAGTACAGTACCCGTAACTGGTCCCAGCACGATGGCAGGGCAGTTAGACACGCAGTCAATAACTGCGGTTTGCGACCTGAATTAATGAGGATAATTATAATTAACAATATTGCAGGATGTATAGAGAACGCTGCTGCATAGTAGGAAATTATTTGAAAAAAGACGAAAAGAAGCAGTAAGATGCATGGAGTACAACATGAAAAAACCATCAATATTTTATCGATTATTAATTTTTGACAACAACTAATCAAATAATTGCCTATTTATTATCTCAGAAACGAAAGGCAAACCTCCACGGAAGGTAGACCATCGAAGCTTTTTGAGGTGAACAACTCAAGCGAAAATGAGCGCCACGGTAGACGGAACGGCGCAGGAGCTAAAATTATTCAAGTGTTAATTACAAACATTATACGTGTGAAAAATGTTAGGCGAGAACATGGCGCGGGTCTGGCGAGACTGGGCAATGTGCGCGTCGGGAAATAGCGCACCTGCTGTTTTACAACGCGCAGCATCCGATTTTTTTCGTTTTGTGGACAGTAAAGTAGCATTGAGAGAAATTAGCCGGACCGCAGTATGTGCGGACCGTGTTCTGCGGGTGCTCGATGTG
Source organism: Pelodera strongyloides (assembly GCA_036852015.1). Lineage (NCBI taxonomy): Eukaryota > Metazoa > Nematoda > Chromadorea > Rhabditida > Rhabditidae > Pelodera > Pelodera strongyloides. The sequence goes on along the minus strand of JAANDG010000385.1, from coordinate 3,110 downwards.
CCACGCGGGTCTTTCGAACAATCTTTATTTAGGTGGTGATATTATTCAGTTAAAAGCGAGAAGAGGTGATGTCCAACAACTGGACACTAGGAGTACAGTTCCTCAGCAACTGAGGTGTGGGGAGATTGTTCTGCAACAGAACAAACTGGAGATGAGCCCCAGCAACCGGGACTACCGTCAAAGCAGCCAAGAGTTAACCTAACCTCCACTTAAATACTGATGATGGTGGGCGGAGCCTATTACATCATGCGGGGCAAGATATTAATAAGAAATATGCGCTCAATTAATCGAATAACAACAAAATGTGAGTCATGAGGAAGAAAGTTAACTCAAAAGTTTATTGATTATTGTATAGTTTCCTAAAGGATATAAGGAATAAAGTAAAGGATAAAGGCAATTGAATCTATAATAAGTGCAAATTTAGCATAATTATGCACACTCCCCCCGAGCGAAAAAAAAGGGAGATTGGCGAATATGAAATAAAATTGAAGCATGAAATAAAATTGTAGCACCAAATAAGAATACGGCAATAATAATGTTACTCACGAACTACCAACAACATCAATAGGGGACATGTTCAGCAATTTTATACTACAACGAATGTAGTACGGCAATGATGTAGAACTGTAGAACTGCAGCCGCAGCAGCTGTGGCAAGCAGACGACTACGACGGTAGACTGACAGCAACTGTTCAATCACGGAGATGGTCCAGTAGTGCTCGACGACTTCAGGACGGCGACGACGGGAGACAGACTGACAGGCGGCTGTGCAGTCTCGAAGATGGTCCAGAAGTGCACGACGACTTCTGGACGGCGACGACGACGGGAGACTGACAGCGGCTGTGCAGTCTCGAAGATGGTCCAGAAGTGCACGACGACTTCTGGACGGCGACGACGGGAGACTGACCGGCGGCTGTGCAGTCTCGGAGATGGTCCAGAAGTGCACGACGACTTCTGGACGGCGACGACGGGAGACTGACAGGCGGCTGTGCAGTCTCGGAGATGGTCCAGAAGTGCACGACGACTTCTGGACGGCGACGACGGGAGACTGACAGGCGGCTGTGCAGTCTCGGAGATGGTCGTCTGGACGGCGACGACGGGAGACTGACAGGCGGCTGTGCAGTCTCGGAGATGGTCGTCTGGACGGCGACGACGGGAGACTGACAGGCGGCTGTGCAGTCTCGGAGATGGTCCAGAAGTGCACGACGACTTCTGGACGGCGACGACGGGAGACTGACAGGCGGCTGTGCAGTCTCGGAGATGGTCCAGAAGTGCACGACGACTTCTGGACGGCGACGACGGGAGACTGACAGGCGGCTGTGCAGTCTCGGAGATGGTCCAGAAGTGCACGACGACTTCTGGACGGCGACGACGGGAGACTGACAGGCGGCTGTGCAGTCTCGGAGATGGTCCAGAAGTGCACGACGACTTCTGGACGGCGACGACGGGAGACTGACAGGCGGCTGTGCAGTCTCGGAGATGGTCGTCTGGACGGCGACGACGGGAGACTGACAGCAACTGTGCAGCCTCGAAGAGGATCCAGGAAGTGCACGACGACTTCTGGACGACGACGACGGGAGACTGACCGGCGGCTGTGCAGTCTCGGAGATGGTCCAGAAGTGCACGACGACTTCTGGACGGCGACGACGGGAGACTGACAGGCGGCTGTGCAGTCTCGGAGATGGTCGTCTGGACGGCGACGACGGGAGACTGACAGCAACTGTGCAGCCTCGAAGAGGATCCAGGAAGTGCACGACGACTTCTGGACGACGACGACGGGAGACTCACAGCAACTGTGCAGCCTCGAAGAGGATCCAGGAAGTGCACGACGACTTCTGGATGGCGATGATGGGAGACTGACAGCAACTGTTCAGTCTCGGAGCTGGTCCGAGAAGTGCACGACGACTTCTGGACGACGACGACGGGAGACTCACAGCAACTGTGCAGCCTCGAAGAGGATCCAGTAAGTGCACGACGACTTCTGGACGACGACGACGGGAGACTGACAGCAACTGTTCTGTCTCGCAAAGGGCGGTCAAACAGCAACAATTGACGCACGAGTGGAACAACCGCAACGGTTGCTTCTGAAGAGTTGCACAACAGGCAGCTGTTGCGAACGAAGAGGAGAACCACATCAGATGTGGCTTTCAGCAACCATAATTGAAGAACTTCGGTGCAGATACAATAGCAACTACTGGTCTGCGCGGGCGGCGTAGATTCAGAAGGAACGGTGCACCATGTGCGAACCGTGTTCTGCGGGTGCTCGATGTGCCACGCGGGTCTTTCGAACAATCTTTATTTAGGTGGTGATATTATTCAGTTAAAAGCGAGAAGAGGTGATGTCCAACAACTGGACACTAGGAGTACAGTTCCTCAGCAACTGAGGTGTGGGGAGATTGTTCTGCAACAGAACAAACTGGAGATGAGCCCCAGCAACCGGGACTACCGTCAAAGCAGCCAAGAGTTAACCTAACCTCCACTTAAATACTGATGATGGTGGGCGGAGCCTATTACATCATGCGGGGCAAGATATTAATAAGAAATATGCGCTCAATTAATCGAATAACAACAAAATGTGAGTCATGAGGAAGAAAGTTAACTCAAAAGTTTATTGATTATTGTATAGTTTCCTAAAGGATATAAGGAATAAAGTGAAGGATAAAGGCAATTGAATCTATAATAAGTGCAAATTTAGCATAATTATGCAACTCCCCCCGAGCGAAAAAAAAAGGGAGATTGGCGAATATGAAATGCATGAAATAAAATTGTAGCACCAAATAAGAATACGGCAATAATAATGTTACTCACGAACTACCAACAACATCAATAGGGGACATGTTCAGCAATTTTATACTACAACGAATGTAGTACGGCAATGATGTAGAACTGTAGAACTGCAGCCGCAGCAGCTGTGGCAAGCAGACGACTACGACGGTAGACTGACAGCAACTGTTCAATCACGGAGATGGTCCAGTAGTGCTCGACGACTTCAGGACGGCGACGACGGGAGACAGACTGACAGGCGGCTGTGCAGTCTCGAAGATGGTCCAGAAGTGCACGACGACTCTGGACGACGACGACGGGAGACTGACAGGCGGCTGTGCAGTCTCG
>JAANDG010000384.1:0-140908 GCA_036852015.1 Pelodera strongyloides | reverse complement strand
CCTTTGTGTAGTGCTAGGTACGAAATTGTCGACTGTAAAATCAAAAGCCTCAACTGGACTATAATAAAATGGCCCACAGGCCCCAGTGAGAACCCGGACCTCGGTTACTAAGGTGACCGAGTGAAATAAAATGGTTCTCACATCCGAATGAATGCTCATTATACAAATTCATTAAGCGATTGGACTTGTTTTTGCAGGAGCACTTTGGATGATAAAAATTTTGCTGATTCGTTCCATAAGGTGAAGAATTTTATTAATAATTTCCGTTGTTTCAGACGATCGAGATTCTTGGAAATTGGAAGAAATTTATTATATTTTGAACTCATATATTGCAAGCCAGTCGATATTCCGCTTGGTTTCTCCACTTGATGTATAATCGTTCCGGAAAATAAAGTTTTTGATTCTGCACTTTACTGTGTTCTGACAAATACGAACGAGTACTGCCACCGCCTTGTATGAGAATGTTATACATATACATACTCTCGTGGATCTCTGGTCTCTGACCAGCAACGTAGGCTGCATGCTTGAATACTGAAACAAGTCTCGTTTTATGTCTATAAATGCTTGCTCAAATGCCCTAGTTGCGCAAGTTTTGTTGCCAAACAATGCCGCATTACACGACTGCTAAACTATAAACAAAGCGTGATATATGTATTACTCATAAACAAATATATATTTATATTCCTTAGCACTGAATGTTACAATGTTTGTTTGGAAAATACACGACCACGAAGAACATCAATACGAACCCAGCTTTTCCCAAGATATACATGCTATTTTTGAGCGACAAAGTTTTTTTTCGTATGTTCTGGCTTGGTCAACAAATGACCGCAATATTATACACAGGTGTACAAGAGTGGAAATGAACAACAAATTACTTAAATTTTGTTATTAAAACATGACGTTCTTTGTTTTCTAATAATAGTATAACAGGTTTGGGCGAAGCAAGTCTGGGAGGATGGCAGCGTTTCAAGTTTGTTCGAGAAATCACGATTCAACACCCCGAACTTGGTAAATAATGGTCAGAACAACCAACCGCCCACGAAGGTTTTTTTCCATTGTTTTGGGATATTTAAATTCTATTCTTATTGCAGTGCTCCACTGGCATTGGTATGCTAAGTATCTTTCCTCTAGCGAAAGATTCTATGTCTGGACCTTTTACATGTTTTTAATATAGAATACTGATACTGTTGTGTAATACTGATACTGTCCCACTCTCCCTCCTTCACAATGAGCACAAGATCATCAATCCAGTAGTTGTGCGTGTCTGCTTTTTGTTATTCCCATGTTTTCCCCCAACTTGCTGTGTTTACATCGCACACGGTAACCGGTGGACTTCGTGTTTTGCGGTGAAAACACAAGACTTGTTGATGCGATTGCTTCTGCATCTATCTTTCAAGTTTGGAATTGACAAAAAATTGTAGAGTTGCAGGGTCGGGACAATACAAAAGCCGCTCGTATTTAATGACAAACACTAATGATAAGATGACAACCACATATGTCCACGGTGACACCTGTGAGTGACTTAACATTAGGATGTTATTACATTGCATAATGAATGAAAAGCAGACCAAAACAAAAGTTTCGAGTGACTCAGATGCTTCAGTAAAACATGGGCATTCATTTATTTGTATTCATCTTGGTGATCATAGCATCCGCGTTTCACCATACTTGGATTTTATTTAAAAAATTCACACGCAAAGCTAGGCATGTTGTTTTATTTGTCTTGCAAAAAGCACAGGCGTTGTTTTGTAGCAAAATTCCAGATTAGCTTAACAGTGTTTTAAGTGGTGTCCAAAATAAGAGTTGTTTTGCAAAAAAAATGGGACATTTATGTTTGGCATTAATATAAACCGGATTTGCCATTTCAGGAGTACAGCGGCACATTAGTTATTCGATCCGCTCAGATTTGTTTAGATATTATTTACACGGACCTTGTCTTGACTTCGACTTATTTTCCGTATTTGCGCCTCATTCATAAAGTGTTGACGGTTAAGCAGCAGCGAATTGCGAAAAGGTTATTGGTTGGGCAGAGAAATACGCGAGTTAATAGTTTGTACACGACGAAAACAGACGATGGTAGACAACAAGCACTACGTCATAAATACTGGGCCCCTTATATAGATGCGCGCCCCCCAAATTATGGCATGGATTTTGCGACCAACAAGGCGCTTCATTGCACATTATATATTCTCTTAGATGCCAGTCTAGTGTTTTGAAATGATTGAACACTAATGGTTTTGGGTCACTCATCAAGTCTGACAATTAAACAAGCTTGACACTCTTGAAAACCATACGTGAGATCATCCGAAGAGCTTTTACACACTGACGACGATGAACTTTATTTTACAGCATTAAATCTCACTTTCTTCTCTATCCGAATGCTAATTTTGGCAGTAGCAAAGTAATCACTTATAACAATGAATAAAACACGCCACAACCATTCTTCCTTTTCTCTGAATAACATACTACATTAGAACATCAAGATTCCTGCATTCATTGAACTTTGGAGCATTATTCTGAGGATCACATTCGTTTCTTCTATAGAGTCTCTTCCAATTTAAAATGCAGAAATTTAAGAATAAAGAAAGATAAACATTAAAATATTTAGTAAAATATGTCTGTTAAGAGTATTTAAGTATGTTTAAGTGTCAAATACCAATAGTTTTAAGAACTCACAAAATACAGTACATACAGTCAAAATTAGGCTGTTTCTCTCCAGCTCCTTAATAGACCTTAATATACTTTTGAGATTTTATTGCTCTACGCAGATGTCCTTCGCTTTACCCTCCGTTTAAAGTGTTATTGTCGATAGTCCCTTTAAAGTCTTACTAGTGAATAAATTGTTTTTCTCACTAATTTTTCAGCTAAAGCTAAGGTGTGTGGTGCAAGTTAGGCGGCTTAATTTGACAAGATTTATGACATCTTGTTTTTGCATGAAAAGGTCCGTCGAGCGATCTGCTGACCACGATTACTTAGTTGTCAGATAATAAATCCTTGTTTTCATCAATACCATTCCCTATCACATGTTTTGGCGGGTAGTCGGATCTGGTCTCTTGTTTTGTGTAGTGCCCTATTTACAGCGTGTTTACTCATTGCGCCTATTCATCAGTTGTTTCTCTTTTCGGGGCACAATGTTTTCGCGTACAAAAACATGCTTAAGGTATCAGGAAATCACAGCGTTCTCGCTAGGTACAGTTTTCCTTGTTGACCTATACAGTATAAGTGCCCTTGATGCTCTTGTGATTTCCACTCCGAAAAAATACATCACTAAATACAAGGTAACCCAAGATATATCATTAACAACTACAATATTACGTAACTCTGCCGCATCATTAATGTACAAAAGTCACCGCGAGGTTCTGTCATCAAAACAGTATTGCTGTAGCGGACAGTCAACCAGTTGGGGGATTGGATTGTCTAAAACACACGAGATCTATCTTGCTTCCCGCTTTTCGTTTGTTTTTCCTTACGATATATTCGTTCCCGTTGCGCGGGTCTTCTATCCGTCTAACCATTACACAAATTCACTCAATTTTTCTGCACATTGTTATTTTCCACAATTGCTGAATTGACCTACTGTAGAAAGTGAGTCATATGGCTCATATATGAATTACTCCTAAGGAATCGCTCCACTATACGCAACAATAGTTTTCGTTAGGTTGTTCTGCGTTAGAATTACTTTTCGCGGATTTTTGAGGAATCAACCTATTTCTTAAACGAGGAGACTCACGAGATCTAAGTGTACAATTGCTTTCTCTTTGTCGAAAGATTATGGTGTTAGCTTGCAATAAACATACCTTATGAAGCACACGCTTTTAATTAGATGGAATAAATCAATATAATGCTTTGAATGCTATCAAAGTTCTTTATCGCAGTCTTTATCGTGCCAATGGTATATGGCTCTTATTGCGTGTGTCCCGAGGGTATCTGGCTAACAGTTGCACCCTTATTTTCTTATTGTGTGTCCCGAGGGTATATGTCTATATAGAGCCAGATACCCTCGGGACACGCAATAACAGGTAGATACCATCGGCACAGATAGAATTCAAAGCCTTATTCTGATTCATTCTTTCTAATTAATACCTTGTGCTTCATGAGGCATGTTTATTATAAGCAAACACCATCATATTTCGAGAAAAGGAAGAAATTGTCAGCTTAGAGCTCGTGAACCTCCTCCTTCAACATATTTTCTTCATTGACATCCATGTATTTGTCTCAACTCCCGACTTGGGGGGGGGGGGGGGGGGTGAATTCGGTTGTTGACGGTCTCTCCGGGCATCGCACAGGGAGGAAATGTTCGGTGGCATTTGAATCAACAACTTTGTTTGGGCAAAACATTCACAACCGAGTGTAATGCTCCCTTCTTCCCTCCTTATTGTTAGATGCGCATGAAGAAGTTGCTGGGACCAATGTTTGAGGAATGCCGGATTTAGCTTCTCCTTCTGTAGAAGTAGTATTGTAGAGCAGATTGAGTGAAGTGACCGATGTCCGAAGTTTATCAGATTCTGATGGTTTCGTCATCGCCTACAGTATACAAATAAAGTATTCTACAAACAGGGCAGCCGGCGAAACTCTTTCCATGCCAACCAAGCTGCAGCAGGACACAGCAAGCAATCTTGTAATGTTATTATGTGTACTACTTAGTTTATGGATTTTCTAGGAGTCGCTGACCCTCACACGTTGTTGATTCAACCAAGGCTGGATCCAACAGCTCAACCTTTTTCGGTCTTCTCGTGGAAAGTTGTTCACGATCACAGCTTTGAGTAGTTTGTCATAATCGGGACATTCGACGAACTCTGGATATTTATCATTGAAACAAGCCCATCTTACGCTGCCGACAATCTAAATAAGCCATCTGACTGTTGTGGTTGTTTTCGTCTTCAATAACACGTTTTCGCTCCCCCCCCCCAACCACACTCAATTGTTTACCGGTAGAGCAAGTGAGAGGGAGAGTGAAAGAACGACTGACAATCATCATACGTATCTCGGGGCAGTCTCGCGGTCCCCTGTTCTACCATGTGCAGTTCTGGTTGACATCCCCCCTCCGGACAGATCGAGTTGATATCGGTAATGTATAAAAAACCGCTTTACTACGTAGTTCTATACTACGATTAATGCAAAAATAACGTTGGAAACGCTAATGTGAAAATTACAAAGATTTATAGCAATCAAAAATCAAAATTTGCGAAGATTTATGGGAATAAGCCCGACAAATAAAAAATATTTACTGTTCTTAATATTCCGCATTAAAAGGGATTTCTTTCGCAAATCGCCTAAATTGACTAATGTGATCGTTTGCTACTAAAGACTGACAGGAACTCACAATCAGTTACATAGCCATATTTTTGCAATCATCAAAATAGGATATATAACCACAAGACAAGTCTTACTGTTAGTCGTATTAATTTTTCGAAAGCTAAGTATTGCTTGCCGTTTCTTTCGTTCCTAGTGGAATCGAGCATTCAGATGGACGAAAGGTTCCAATGGCCTCAAGTTCAGTAGTCATTCTGTTTTGTATCATCCCATCTGTTCAAGATTCAAGTCGGAAGTGGCGCTCGCGTCATTTGTTGTTTTGCTCCCACTGACACACTACCACACACAACCGGTGTTCCATTTATACGGATCAAGTAAACAAGATAGGACGACATACGTAAACAAACTAACGATGCAAATCAAACGAGCGTAAATAGTGTACAAGTAAGCGGGAGTGTGTATGCCTGTCTGATATGGGATGCCCGGGGCATGAGGTTGTGTCCTTCGGCTCCAGCTACTTCTATAAAACGGCACATTTTGCACATAATAGTTCTAACGCTAGGTACTATTTCACAAGTAAAAGTGCTTCATCACACACCCACCCCGTTTTCTTTGGCCGGTCATCTAGTGTAATAACAATATCGGTTGTAATTTGTTTCACACTTAAGAATATCCAATGTTGAGAAAAACTATTAAATGCAGTTTGCAATGCTTGTGACTTGATCGCAGCGGTCCTTGACAGAATAGATTTATTTCCATTTTTATTAACGTTTTATTTTATGGCAGTTTTTTTGTGAACCCTTTATACGTAGAGATCAAACCAAATACTAGTCAATGACAGTTATTAGTTGTCTTCAAATTAAAACGAAAATTGATTTTCACATAGTTAGTGAAAATTTGTACTTCCTGGTTTATTTAGCCAGGACGAACATTGATTTTTTGACAAGTAGGTAAACCTTCGCAAACTTGCGTTCCAGACACTTGTTTTCATCGGTATTTCACTTTCTTGGCTATTTTAATTCTTCCAAATATGATTGTGTTTTCCAATCGAGTAAACCTCTCCTGGAAAACAATGTGTTTTCTGTAATTTGTTGATAAACACATTCACATACGTGGGATACGATTCCGTCTAACAGGAAAACAAGGAAATTGTTAATTCTGAATTTGACCACGTATAACAAGAATGCGATCAAATAAGTAGTTCAAATCAGTATTTAAAAACATATTACGAAGCCAGAATTGTAGGAATAGTACCTACTTTGAGCTGATATTGATCTCTATTGCAGTTTTCAGCAGTCCACATGCACCATTCATTAAAAAGGGACTTTATTCGTTACGTCTTGAATTGACCTACAGTTGCATGCATTCGTCCGATAACTTTTGTTTCGCCCGATACTCATTTTTCATGTCCGCATATTCATTCCATTAGCTAAATGGTCGTGCATTGTTGTTCTACACTGCAGAAAGCCACTAAACAACTAGCTTTAAATTTCGAGAAGTTTCTTCCTCGCACGATACCCCTCTGTTTTCCATTTCACGCCAAGTTTACGTCAGGGAACCTGTTGAATAACAACGGTTGTTTATTCTTTTGTTGTTGTTCAATAAGAGACTGTCATAATGGCGCCTGACACCCGGTTTGCTTTCCTCCTTCACGCGGCGTGATTTCATAAATGAAATTACAGGCCAACCGTTATTTGAACTTCTGAGCACTTATTAGCAGGTACACTAAATCGCATCGCCTTTAATGATCATGTTGATAGATATCTCGTCCTCTGAGCTCTCTCTCCTTATTACTTTTCTACTCATTATTTTTTTTATCTGTAGAAAAGATTCAGATAAATCAGTCAGCTTGTAATATAAAATACGGTAGATACAAAGCACTATGTGATCTGCAGTCAATACACAAATAATTTCATATGATATGAAATTATTTCTTGCTAACAATTTGATGATCCGCGACATTTTTATCTTCTTATTGTCCGAAAGTATCACACTTCACTCAAAAGATTTGTCAAGTTCAATTCTCATGTTTACTTTTTGTGTTTGTTTGTTTACGTATGTTTTCGTCGCTGGTTTGTGCCGCCTGGTGCCTCAGTTTCGCCAGTTTATTTGGTGTTGTTCGTTCGAAGCAAATTTGCGAATTGACACGTAAGTGGGAGTTGTTTTTAGTGAAGGAAAACAAACTTAGTCATTCATTTTGCTTTGCAGAGATAAAGTGAAGAGTTGTTCCAATCAACTGCAACATGTATCAGCCACAGTCCTTATCGCTTCTGCAACCAGTGCACAGTTATGGAGCGCAACAACAATGGTATGTTTCTTTTGAAAATGGCTTGTTGGAAGTGGCTTGCATAAAATTGTTGAATGTGCAAAATGTTTTTTTTTTCGTTTGTTCTTCTCTGTTTCTTTTCAACCGTCACCTCCCTACGAATTCGATTATTCTTCCCTGTTTGTTTGTTTGTTTGTTTGTTTGTATGTTTATTTGTTTGTATGTTTGTTTGTATGTTTGTTTATTTGTTTGGGTCAAAACTGCGAATTGCCTTCTTTTCTCTCTCTCTCTCCTTGAAACTCTGCAGTTACTTTGCTTTTTTTTGTTTCTTTGATGGTTCAAGATTGCAATATGCCTTGAAATCACAAAACAGGTAGTGAAAGAGAACGAATAAAGAGAGAAGAGCTATGCAGTAAAAGCGAGCGGGTCAGAAAAAGGGAGAAAGAGAGGGAGAGAGAACGAAAGGGTCGAAGGAACATGGGGTTCACTTCACTTTTCTGCTCTTTTGCCCCTGTGGGGGTTTTCAATTTGGCTATTGGACCCAAGTCAGTATGACGTGCTTTTTGGATGGTCATTCATATGACCTTTGACGAAGTACAAGAGTAACAGTGCTCGCTAAATACATTTCATAGATCTTGGTGATTATATGTACCGTTGTTGGGTAGCATCAGATCCCTGAGTGCTATTTGTTGATTCGCTATTTTTCTCTTTATGTGTAGTTTTGCACTGAATGGTGCTCATTCACCTCATCTTACGCCTTTTTTATTGCTGTCGTTTACATGTAGAATTGAGTGTTGTTGGTGCCATACATTTTACATAAAATTCAAATTACAATGCTATGAATCATAACATCATGATGATAGTCAGTCCGCCCATTCCAAAATTGTGAAGGCTCGGCAATCGTACATATCTTTACTTTCGGTTCGATCTGGTGACTTGTGCGATCTCCTCTAATAAGCTTCCCATTTTATTTAATAATTCACGCGATCATGCCAGACGAATCGCGCGGTGCCTCGTTTTTACACAAACATTCTTAATTATTTACACCCCTACTATGCGTAAGCAATACATTCAAGTTTTCTGTTGTTTTCGCAGGGGGATAATAGCGCAGCAGTAACAACATATATATGAAGCAAAAGCATCCCTCTATTGAATATTTTGAACTAACAAATATATGACGTATGCATGCTTTTCATTATCACTACGTGTATATCGTTGTGCTTAGTTTGATCTAAGACCACATTCTGCCCTGGTTGCAATTTTCCCGTTCTAGATGTCACTTGTTTGTGGAAATTTCCTTCTCTGACACCCCTATCTCATATTGGCTTGCGCGTGATAAAACTCCCAAATTAGTAGATTGCCTCCCTTTTCGTCATAGTGATCTTTACATCCATTTCTCGGGTTTCCTAGAGCGCGTTAGGGTTTTGCCGACTGTTTTTTTTGGAATTCTTTGTATTTGTGAGTGTTATAAAGAAGATAAGCCGTAATATAACAATATTCGGATAATCTCCCAGGCGCTTTTCAGATAAACAAAGTCTGGGATTACTCACTCCGCTTAATGCGTATTACATGTTTGTGGCGATATGTATAATAATATTGATTACGATATATCAAAATGGTCTTACTTTTAAGAATATTTTTCTTTGTTTACGGAGCGAACGCCATGCATAGCATATTAGGAAGTATAGTTACATGTTGTTTTACACAAGTGTTTTCACCGTCTAGACTGCTGGTGAGGTTAACATTAGGTGAACGCACATGTGCATTATCACACAAATATTTGTATGCAGACATTAGTAAAAAGGATGTTACTTAATATTGAAAAAGAAAAAGAAATAATGTTGCGGGTTTTATGACCTCGACTACAGCTACATTCTTAGATTACATTCGCAATGCCGGAAAATAAGTAATACCGGCGCTCCTTGTGCTCCCTAAACAAGCAATTTCAGAATGTGTTCAGAACTAAATTAGCGTTAATTGATTGTATGTTTTAGTGTCAATTACCACCTCGCATTTTAGCGCTTATTCCCAATAAACGGTGTGAAACCCAATAATGACGATTAGCGAGTCCAGATTAAACGCCTTTTTTACAATTTCCACGTCTTTGTCTTCACACAGAATTCTAATCCACAGTTATTTTATTTTCATCGATTGCCGAGAACCATTACCCTGAATATAAAACTCCAATCTTGAATCCTTTAAATACCTCGACAACTCGCTCGATTTCTACATAACTGCAGTTGTGTGTTCTGAAAAGTGTTGACGCCAAGCGCCTGATTAGAGAACTAGTCTTCTTGCGCGGTTTTTCATTGCGCATATTTGGCGCTAGCTCTTTTTGGTTCCTCTATGTCCTGTTGCAATTGTTTCGTTGTTATTTGGAAAGAAGAATATGTCGTGTGTTTTCGGGGCCTTTTCACCACATTCGATAATAACGGCCAGCCCTACAAATACAACGTATTATTGTGCAGATTTCTTTTCGGTTATTGTCAAAACAACGCTTGTTTTCGCAAACAACCTTTATATATGTTGAATGTATGTGTGTGTAATTTTTGTTTTTCAGACAAACAATGATTTGACTAGACAACTCGCTTTTATAATATTTTTCAAATGAGTATCCCAAATTTGTCGAGTCTCTTCTATTTCAATTCGGTCTCAAATTGGGATTTGGTTGGTGCTGTTTAACGTAATACTAATCACGAGAAGTGAGTCGTCGGCTCATTCAACATAGATATCAGTTCTATTGCTTAGGTCCGTCATCAGTTTTATTTATATATTTAAGGTTGTTTTCCAAAGCACAATTATTTCGCCGTTATCACTGATGTACCCATGTCAGCTCATTGCAAGTTGACATTGTATATTGTTGTCACTTGACTTGTGAGCGGTGACTCACTTGGTTGGAATATTAGGGAAACTTTATTTACTGCTTGTTGTTCATTAATGCCGGACTCCTTCAACTGCTTGTGGTCGGTTTTCGGTGATGAGGAAACAGCTCTCTTCCTGCTCTCGCCTACGTATCGCTAAGGCTTATGCCTCGATCCGAAAACAGAGCTAGAGAGCACGAGATTTGGAGAGAGAGGGGACTCGTGCGGCGTATTTTGGTCGAGTTTACTCGCCAAGCGAGCTGTTTTTCATCCACTTTGCATCTGGGAACTCCAAGTTGCTTTGTTGTCGACCATGGCGGAGTAAAGATGCATGATAGTTGTTGCGTTAGCTGGACAAGAGTTCCCGAGGGGTGGGGGTTCCCGATCAACAAAACAAGGTAGATGCATGTGAATCGCACAGGTTAGGGATTTCCCCGTGGCCAGCTATCAGGTGTTTTCAATTCAAACAAACAAAAATCAAGGCTAACTGCGAGCATGTGTTCCTTCATCCCTTGTGGGAGGAGAATGACTGGTGAAAGTGGGCATACGAGAGAAGGAAGGGTGAAACTAAATCAAAAAATGTGAGAGAGATACAAGACATAAAGGGAGAGGCGAGAACTAGAGCTGATGAGGTCTTGACCCCGTCACTTCTTACGCCAACTTACCAAAGCGTTGTTTACCTCCCCCGATCGCAAAAACAGTTACGAAACTGAATCACCTCGTTTTCGCCCTCGGCCGTTTTGAAATGGTGCCCTGGCGTCCGGATGAAAACATTTAGACCAAGACAAGGCGGTCACAAGTGTTTTTCGAGTCTCTACCTATTTATATCAAGCACTTGCGTATTACTAGCCGTCTGACAAACAGAAGCTCCAATCGAATATCCGTTTCGCGTAAACAACAATTTCGGCAAATTCTATATTTTTCAATTAAGCATAATTGTTTTGCGCACCTATCCTTATCAGCTTGCATGGTTTTCCTGTATACTGTAACTAAACGTGAACCTAACTGTTTGTCTGTACGGTTACCAATGCTTTTTCCTAATTTTTGCACTGAGAAAGTGCTAAATGCTTTTCCATGAATTTTCCCATCCTTAGCTACGAAGTCCACCAACATACAGGAAAAGTTTTATCGGATTCTTCTGAAAAGAAATACGAAACGGGCGCACTCATGCGCATCCTTCTTAATTGTTGCGTACTGAAATCGGACATCCCAGAGCCTCTGGTGCTTAGTCTCTTATGGACGCTAGTTATAAAACTTCAGCTAAACGACCGCGAAATTCTCTTTTCTCATACTCTCTCTCACTTTCAATTATCAAAGAGAATGCAACATTTATACTGTTCGGTCTCTTTTGATTTGAAGGTGTTCTTCCGTCCCAATCATGATTCATCCAGAGAAAGCGGAAAATCATTCCTTTTGGCCGATGTATACGGATGACTAGCCCCGAAATAGGTAAACGGAAAGTTACTCCTACGCTACGTGAAACACACTAAGTCACAGTGCTGTTCTATTGCAACAATTTACTGCGTTTTCCCTCAACCCAACGAACTTGTCAGTCTTTGCCGCTCATTATTCGCAATATTTACGGTTTGTGGTAAATGAGACATCCCCATATTTTAATGATATAGACAAACACATGCATTGCCTTTCAAAATCACATCATTTCCGACATGTTTGAATGGGAGGATCTCATATTATTCATTTTTGAAGTTAATCACTCCTCCTCCGAAATGCGTCATTGTTTATGGGATTGCTCCAGACGTGTTTGCGTGATAATATCGCATTATTTCTCGAGTAGACGTCCAAAAGTTTGCCAAAATCGGAAGTTAGGAAGTTAATCTTTTGTATGCCCCCCACCACCTCAGCTTTTTTCCACATATTCACCCTGGTAATACTTGCTGCATATACCATTTTGCTTATGACTATCACGATATGGAAACTTAGAGTAGGTTCTCTAAGGAAGGGTGAATATTACGAACATTATTAAGAAAGCTGCATCCCATTGTAAACAAAGCTCACTCCAGAGAAAACCCCTACGGGTTTATCCGCCAGATAAACCCCCGATAGACTACCGTAGATTAGCGGTCTTATGATACGAGGTTTTCAAATCAATGTTCCTAAACGCTGCACTTCCTGCACAAGCATTGCTCTTTCTCGGTTGGCATCTTTTCTTTTCTGAGAATATCCGACTCTATTTCTGCTGGGTTACTGGTGACGTGCAAAGCCGTGTAACAAATTACTTTTATTTTTGAATTCAAACTCGCGGATGTTATTTCATTTTGTAGCGCGACTAGCCGTTGTTAGCAAGCATTATCATTTTGTTTGTAGTTTTGTGCGTGTTAAAGGCTCTTCATACGCATGCACTAGTTACGTTTTGGATAAAATTAGACTATAACACATTTTTCCCTTTTTTCACTATCCGTCGCTTTTAATTCGCATTCTCGGGATTACCTTTTTTCCTACCCGACAGAGCGCCCCAAACCTCAGTTGTGTACTGATTAATTGCTTTTTAGTCTTTGCAAACACTATAGTTATTAACGAGGAAATTAAAATCCTTCGCCGCCGTCTTTATCCATGTTCGGGTTCAATTCATTTTTATTCGCACTTTTTCTGCTCTGTTTAATAATCCGTCTATGTGTGTGTGGTCGTTTCTCGTCGTTTTTCTTCCCCTTTTTGCAGCTCTTTTCTCTTAGATACCGCCGATTATGACATTTAGGATAAGAAAGTAAGCCGTGCAGTCCGGGCAAAATGGCTTTGTTTTAATTTGGATAATTGCATGGGATAAACCGGGGATTTGGAAAGAAAAATAATATAATAAAAAATTGCTTTCAATCTCCTATGGTCGGATTAGCTGGTCATTGGAAAAATGTATATAAGAATAATGGGCATCTTATAAGTATATTTATATCTGGAGTTTGAGTGAGTGATCATACTTATGGATGGGATAGTTGGATTTCCCATAAATAGAGCAACAGAGAAAAAGAGTCAGAGAGGAGAGAGAGAGGAAATATAAGAGAGAGAGAGAGAGAGAGAGAGAGAGAGAGAGGGAGAGAGAGAGAGAGAGATGAAAGGGGCTGCGTGTAACACTAGAATAAACGCCAATGTGACTGCAGCACGTCATGTCCTTTTAAAAAGCCTCAATTAAAGCTCACACCAATGTTGAAAATGCATCCTGCAAGCCAGGATATCTCTCTTCTCTTGTCTGTTTATCTGACTCTTTTTAACTATCACTCTACTACACATAAACAAAACGGTTTTATAAATCAGGTTCAACTAAGAAATCTTATTAGTGATAGGAAAGAACGTAGCTTAGAATCATTCAATAATACTTGGCAATCGACGAAATGATGACAATCGTATCCATATTTTTCGATAGGTTCTTACAGTAACCCACATTATCCTGTTGTTTGCCCATTAAATTCATTTCTTATTAGACAAATCCATTTAAATGCTAATTCTAGATTATTATTTTGAGAGACATCCTCTCATAGACACCCCTAAAATTAATTATTCAATGTAAAATGGATCCGCCGGATATTGGAAACAACCACATTTTCTTTATTACACAATATTCATTCCATTCACAGAGGATCTATTGCGTGGGCCATTATCAAGCGTGTTGACATGTTATTCTGTAATTGAAACCGTCAGAAAGATGGAATACGCAACAGCCGGCTTCATTCATTCGCTCAATTTGAATCCATCCTCAATTTGCTTAAATCCCATTAAATCAGCCATTTGATATACCGTACGAACATAAAGAAACCAATTTAATATCTGTCAAAATATTAACATATAGATTTGATTGCTTTACTGCCCCTCGCCCCGCCTACTGGCTTTAAGGCCCGTTTTGTATCCTCAGATTTGCACCGTTTCACCCTAGCGTGACCTGCTGTCGCACTTCTGAAGTCACTGGCAGTGGGCGTTTTGTAGTTGTAAAATGTATGAGCTAGTTTCTGACGTTGGTATACGGATAAAAGCTACCGCTAGCTGAAACTTTTCAGTCACTTCGGCAAAACGTGCGTCCTCGTTTCAGATTTGTTTCTATTATCGTAAAAGATGCTTGTTCGTGGCTTTTCATTCACTTATCCAACAATGTTTCCCTTTTGCAGCTCATCGTTTGTCCGGCTCGGCATGTATCCCCCCGAGTACCATCATCAACAGCAACAACAACAACAGCAAGTGCATCCAGTCCAACAGGGCCAATGGATGGTACAAGACTACTACAACAATCAGATTCCATATGGACAACCACGACAGTTTCAACAGATGACACCGGTTGAGGTGGGCATTTTCATCGATCGTTTATTTCGTGAAACTATGTATTGGATACAGTTTTCCCATCTACATGCATGTCCCATAAATTATAGGGGAGCTTTTAAAGGAATTCATGTGATGTGTGTTTTAAAGCAATCGCAGTGAAAATTCATATATGTTAGATAGCTTAATTTTGTGTAGATCTCCCATTGGCTTTCTAAACCTCTTAAATTAAACAAAGCCAAATCTCTTGGATAATTCTGGTAATACGTTTCTGAGCATCATATTTATTTGTGAGCTGCCCCCCCCCCTTCTGTTTAATTCTTTACAATGGTTTGTTTTGCGTGTCCACATCTATGTAGTGAGTATGGTGACAAACCAGACATTCATTACTGAAGGCCCTCCTACCTTTTGTGTCCTTCTGTTTACTTCTTGCCGCCTGATTTTAGGCGCCCGAAACAATTTTTAAATGCGCAACAAACTTGTTATGATGGGCATAGGCAAGCATTTTTGTTTTCTGTTTATTGTTTTGGCACCCAAATCCAGACAGGCAAATGTTTATCGTAAAACAGTTCGCCTTGCTTTAATAAATCAACTTTAATGTGCTACTACTGTCTGCCAAAAAATAACATTAACAGTTTACTTTGCATAAATAACGTGCAAATGTAGTGCGTAACTGGTGTTTAAAAAAACATTTCGCTTTGCTTTAATAAATCAACAGTAATGCGTTATTACTTCAATCAAAGGTGATTGACCGCTCCGTTTAAAATATTAAAATACTGACGAAAGCGATAAAATATATAATCAGAAACAGAAACCTGACGCCCACCTATTTTAGAAAATACTGCTATACATTTCGTTTTGCGTAATTTTATTCACTTGTTTAATTAGAAAATCAGATTTGTATTTAAGCACCGAGAAAACGTACCCTTTCCTTAATTTCAGAAATTGTTGTTTGATTTTTGTCAAGCTTCTTAGAAATGGATCTCACATTTGTATCTTTCTTTATTTTTTTTCAGCTGAATTGAAAGTGAAATAAATGACATGTGGGACTAGGATACTTGCAAATAGGGCCATTGATGCAAGTAAAACATCATGACTCGACTTTCATATTGGAAATTTTGGAAACGTACGCTTTTTGGATTATTCGGGACTTCCCGTTTTGTGCAAAATTGACAGTTCATTCGTGCAATATCCATAGTTTTTCATGTGATTTAATCCTTAAAATCACTTCATGTCATTGCCGTCACTCCTTGTTGCAAAGAAGTAAACCATCTTCAGATAACCCC
Source organism: Pelodera strongyloides (assembly GCA_036852015.1). Taxonomy (NCBI): domain Eukaryota; kingdom Metazoa; phylum Nematoda; class Chromadorea; order Rhabditida; family Rhabditidae; genus Pelodera; species Pelodera strongyloides. The sequence goes on along the minus strand of JAANDG010000384.1, from coordinate 124,982 downwards.
ATCCATATTATTCAAGTATCCAAATTATGCATGTAAGGTGGTAGTTTTTTTTTTTGCAGAAATCAACAACAAAGGAACAAGTAGATGGCTCTGTTCTTGCTATGAAACGGAAATTAAAGTAGGAGAATTTCCTTCCCACCTAATTTCGCACATGATGTCAAGTTTGTCCCATTTAGCCTTTTTATAGTTACTGTAAGAGGAAATTAGAAGATAACGACATCATACATCTATTGTGATTCCCTCTAGAGCGAAATCGAATGCAACTTTTGTCGACTAGTATTTTACCGCGAACTGTGCTTATGACACAACACCATATACAGGTCTATCAGCTACAAAACATGAAGCCTTTGACCAGAACGCTCTCAATTTATATATTCGAATTGCAAATAAAAATCATCACAATAAACCTCCAAACAGCGGCTATAAATTTTTAAACAGATTTTATTGCCAATTTGTTGACAAAAATTTAGTCGTTAAGTCTTTCTTTACGACTCGTAAAAGTGGCACATTTTGCTGTAAAATACGATCAGTTCTTTGTGGGTTCCCAGAACAAATTTATACTTCTCAGTTAATTCTTTGTTTTAGCACCATCAGGGTTTCAGGGGACATTCAAAGCAAATTCTTGTTTTTTCGAACAATATATTAAAAATGAGTATAGTTTAGCCATCTTATTTTGAAAGAGTGTTCATCTTGAACAAAATACTAGAATGAGAGTTTCGTTCCTTTTTTTGTATGCAGAATTTCACATGTTGATGTTTTGAATTTTTTGACTTCAAATTCCTATAAAAGGCATCAGAGGTCTATAAAAGGCGCTTATACATTGCTGATGTTTTCATTCCAGTACATTTCCATTATAAAACGTTTTTTTCCAAGTGATGTCACGCTTTTGTTCGTACTTTATAAGGATTTTTCGGTAAAAGAAATACAAATCTGTGCGTGAGGAAATGACTCCCAAAATGTGGCTATAATTTGTTGGCTCCCTCGTGTTTCTTTAATTGTATTTGTTAGTTTAGAAACATCAACTGGATTTCCGTTCGCAATATTATTTAGAAAATAATACGATTTTGTCAAAAGTTGCAATTAGCTCCAATTGAGACTTTCTATTAGTCATTTATTTTATTTTCTAGCATACCTAATGCCTGCATGAATTGCAACTCAAATAACATTTTGCAACAATTTCTCAGGTCATAGTTTCATTCTGCCACCTTTTCACTTCCGAATTGGTTTGCAATTAAAGCAATTTCATAATTCACCAAGTTACATACAGCAAATTGAGCGTTTTTTCGTATACGTATGGTCAATTGAGCGTTTTTTCGTATACGTATGGTCGTTTTCAGGTCATGCCAAAAGGAACAAAGAGAAAACTCGGTGACGATACCAATGCTACTGCAAAGAAGTTCAACCGACCCACAGTGGTAGGCTCATGTTTTGTTCGTTTCTTTAGTTCACTGCTTCGAGATTTCCATACTTCATTTTATTTTTGACTGAAAAATGGACAAGTGAATTTTGGTGCGCGGTTCTTTGTCACCGGTACTACGTAGTCATTTTAAACTAAACTCTAGTCTCCATGTATTTTTTGCCCCCACTCGCGTATCCCTTCTTCAGTCGTATCAAAGTACAACCATGGCGCGCAAAACGCATTTGTGTATTCTTCTAAATGATTGGAAATATTTTCCTGTACCGATTGTGATGACAAGAATTAGCAAATTTGGGACAGATGTTTCGATACGCAATTTTGTTCTCAGAAATATAAATGATTCTGTGCGAGCAAAAAAAAAACATGACTAAATTTTCCTCTACATGTTATTACGTGAAGGTATTTTTTATGAAATGCTGCTTCAGAATGCAATGCCGTCCGCAATGGTCAACAATGAATCCTTTAATAATTCCATTTATGCTGATGTGCCGCAATTCAACACTACACAATACAGGTATAACCTCCAACTATAAAATTGTACCTCTAAAAAAACAGGGATGTGTTCATTAGCATAGCTAGCATAACATCGAAGTACGTGTAGTATATGGTTCCTCCATTCTTTGATCTTTTCTTTTTGCTTGATTGCCATTTCCTCCTTTTATACGAACAAGAGAATCTCACGTATTTTGGAGAAAAAAATCAGCAAGATTGTTAGATATCTTTATTTCTTCCGGAAAAAAAATATTATTATATATTGATACAATCATGAGTGCATAGGTCATTCTGTGAACAGAGAATGCGCTAAAGATTAATTTTCGATCCCGGATTTTAATCTATTTCGGGAACGACAGAAGCATGGAGAAGCCACCGATTTTTTTTGATAACCAGATATATCAAAACGTATATATTTATATATATATATATATATATATATATATATATATATATATATATATATATTATATATATATATATATATATATATATATATATATATCTATATATACATATGTATATATATATGTAAGTGTCTTAAATGGAATCTGAAGTTGTTTGGTGGTTGCTTATGGATGTATATTTTAGAATGAATACTAGCCCTAACCAAATGGAGGAAACGACACACGACAACGTTCGAAGGGTTAGTTCTAGACTTTTGTTAACCTTGTAATAATAAATTAACCTTAGTTAACTAAAACACACAGCACTACTGATTCCCACGGTAACCGATTAGAATGGTTCCCAGAATAAATATGATGACCTCTTAAAATAGTATCCAAACAAAAAAGCCGTGTCCGCGTGATCACCAAGACTACAAAAGAAATACATGTACTTCTATGACGCAGTTTTGTATTTCGGCAAGGGGGCTTGTCAATCCAGTCACATTAGCCAATTGTGAAGCTTCTACATAGTTGTATGGTCAACCAAATAAACATTGATATTTTAAGAATATAAATACGTTCAGGAACTACGTAACACAGTTCAATCAAGATTAGTGAAGAATGCGGCTACCGGAGAAGTTGACGGTACATCCTATTCATTTTTTTTTAGCTTCAAGCAATTTAGACGAATTACAGATTAAACATATTTTTGTATCCCATAAAACTTATGCGCAATAAGGAAATAAATGCTTCCAAGAACAACCATAACAATAAGTCACGGCAAACCCTTAACTACCTCACGGCTCTAATTCTGCTTTCACGTTCTCTATTATTATTAATTTCAGTGAACTCCATCCGTCCTCACTACGTTGTCGAACCTACTAGTTCCCCTTATATGAATACGCCAGTGCAATACGTGCCCAGTCAAGGAATGAACATGAACCAACAGATGCATCCAATGTCAATCAACACCTCAATGAACAATGCTAATGTTGGAATGAATGGCCGTATTGTGATGCCTCCACCCTATCCGGGTCTAGTGCATTCCATGCAGAGACCAATTGGCCATGTGACACATATGGGAGAGTCGGACGACCAGAGAAAGAGAAGAGAACAGTTGGAGAATATGCAAAGAGAATTGCGTAGAGTGATGGGCATCAAGGAGAAACATGCAGGAGCAATCTCCAGCACTGGTGCTAGTCCGGCGAGCTCCGCAAATTCGCCACCCTCATGTGAAGCAAGTCCGAGGTATAGTTTGTTCATTCATCGCACGTATCACATTGCGAACGTTTGCCTAACCATAAGACACAATATCGATATCGTAGATACACTGTGTTTCACAAAACATGAGTGTTCTGTCAAAGGACGAAACAAATTGAATTGTTATTATCACTGGAATGCATCCGTGTTTCTTTGCCGAGTTACTGTGTGAGCTTGGAGCTGTTCTGTAGTAACTTTTTGTTTTGGAGCCCAACCTAGCTGTCACTAGGTCGTTGGAATAATGTACCAAACAATGATTACTTCCAGTTGCTGCCCGGCGGATGATTTTGCCGATATTCCTGTGAATGATGAGGATGCAGTCACTAATCCTGATGATATGCTGGCATCGATCGATTTCAACATAGCTCACGAGGTGGCGAAGGCAAGTTGATCGTGTGGCTTATTTCGGATTATTTTGATGCGGATTTCCTACAAAAACTACGTTCGTAAAATATCGAACTTACTGATTTTCCCTTGTGAAATTTTTTTAATGGAATACTGTTTTCAGATCGTCAAGGGCTTTCCGGGATTCGGTTTTGAAAACAACGAATCGCGCCTTTACCACACAATTCTAAACGTTTCTTAAAAGAAGATATTGAGGAAACGTGGCTTCTCGGCCAATATACGGTTACAGTCCCAAAACATCAGCAGCCGACATAATTCAGTTTTTTTTTACCGTGTTTCCAGATCGTCGCATAATTACCATATTTCGTAGCTTCTAGAAACGTACATATGTTGTATTTCTGTGGGCACACTTTAATAGAGTCAGTTCTAAGAAACTCAACAGATGTCGTGTAGAGCCTGCCTCTAAAGGCGCTTTGCTGGTTTTTTTTCTGTGGTTCGACACGTTGTACGCATGTGATTTCTTGATTTTTTTTCACCCGAAAAAGCACTGATGAGTAAAGCTTACTTAAACACAATAAGATAGACGAACTGTAAGGAAAGATCTGAGGATTGACATTCGATTACATTTCCAATCAGTAGTGAACAAGATACCCCTACTATTTACCCGAAACTTGCTTTCCTTGGCAGAATTAAAGCTTCCAATTCCGTTTACGGTACAACACACAGTGTCGTTACCTTCACAAATTATATACGCTATAGTTTTTTTTACAGCTTTTGACTTCTACAGTCACTTTCAAAACTAATCACAAATTAGTATGCATATGTAGAAGTATATTTTCAATGTATAATAATTCCCCATTATATTTCAGTGTTCCACTAATGGATCTCAGATTTGTCTGTGTATATTGGCAATACTGTTCTTTAATTTCATTCTTGTGATTGTCTGTGTTGTATCTTACTAGTCCTTTTAAATCTTGTTAATATAATGGTTAAATAGTATTTTTTTGCGTTATATTCACAACTATTATACTCACAAATTGGTTGTTTAGTGTTTGACTGCTGATTTTTTTTATACTGGATTTGTTTGGTATTCTGACGATTAATCGCGAAAATAGGATAATAAAAATGGGATAAAAAAGGGATAGGCTACAGAAAAAGTATACTTAATCCTAGGATCATGGAATACTCATAGCTGCAGAGCTGCAAACATTTTCTTGCCTCCTGAAACAATCCAGCTGAAATTGCAAAGGGTCGGGTTTGGCATTTTTTTGTCACACCGCAAACCAAGCCCACCAGTTCGTCTAGTGTTTGCGTACGTAGCTTTAAAAGGATTAACCCGGTCTTATTTTCTGCTTATTTGCATTTCGCAACACTTTTTACTTACTCACATTCAGATCATCGACTATTTCTACTCGAAGATAATCTTGCCATTTTTATTGATAAGCGATATCGTTTTTGAATTATTCAATTTTCATCTCCATAAGAATGCGCATTTTGATTTTGATTTTTATTTTCTATTCTTTGTTTTTCATTTATAGATTATTAAATAAAGATGGTTCTAATAATTTTGTCTTGTTAGGGGTGCAGAGATTCCCGGTACAGAATTAAAGGGAAACATGGGGATACCTCCTTCCTATACTGAAGACACCACGTAGTTTGCCAAATGGAACTCGGTGTAGCAAAACAGTAGTTCCGAATACTGTATTGAATCTCCCGTGAATAAATGGAGTACTGTATCGAATGAATGGAGTACTGTATTGGGGGTACTGTATTCCCAATAATGTATTAAAGCTCCCATGAATAAAGGGCGTTCTTGAATAGTAAACATATTTATTAAAAGAAACATTTCACTTTAAGAAAAAAATGTTACATAGTAACGTCGGAATCATTCTGTGCATATCGGCAGTTAGTTAACTGAACGGAATAGTGCTGAAAGCAAATAATAACAACAACAAAAGTAATTTTTGAAGGACTGTAATGAATTCATAAGATGTTGAGACCTCGTACATGTGCATGGCAAAATCACTCCCAAAACAAAAAGTAATAAAAAATCCAAAAGGGGTTTCACTAGATCAACATTGTTCGTATGACAGCGATTTTGCCATAAGTATACCCAATTCGAAACAGAATGACTATTTTGAAATCATAAATCATATCTAAATAGACAAGTATGCATAAAGGAATATGACAGATAAAAATAGAAAAAATGTTGTTAAAGAAAATTTTAAAACTAATTTATACTCTTAAACAAACAGTGATGGAAAGATACATATAAAGAGGCGTGTTCGAAAAACAAACGGTGTCACAAAAAATCTTCGGCATAAGACTTGCACCTTATTCTTTGCTTAGGTAAAGGTAGAGGCCCACGAGAAAAAAGTTTTCCCCAATTTACTTGCCCAGAATGTCCGGAATTTCAGAAATATTACGGTGAAAACCGCATTTTTTTACGCCTAGAACTCGCAGTGTTATTCCCCGGCAAACTGTTCGGTCATGTACCGTAGTCAGAATCAATTTTTGCTCTTTTCGGGTATTAAAGCATTGGAAACTTGTTGCTATAATGGTAGGAATGTTCTTCATTCGCTTAAAAATCATTATGTAGAGAAAGAATGCTAATGGATGGACGTAAACCGTAAAAACGTATTTTAACCCTTCTGACTACGGTATCTGGTCGAACTGTTTGGCGTAAAGAAATGCGGTTTTCACGGTAATATTTCTGAAATTCCGGACATTCTGTTCAAGCAAAGTAAGAACAACTTTTTTCTCGTGGGCCTCTCCCTTTAACGTAGAGCAATACAAATTACATGTAATAAGTGGTTTAATGTGGGGTTCTCAAACGAAATATCACGACGTTGCTCCTTACACATGGAAACGGTAAAAATGACCTCACGATTGCACTCCGCTAGTGAGACACTCTAGCCTACTGGCAACTCGGTCTTAGTTAGTAATCAAATAAATATTGAAAATATCATATAGTAGCCATGCGAATTTTTTGAACTCGATGATGTTGAACAAACTTCTAATTAAATACGGACTACGTGGCTTTGATTAGAGAACTATCACTGGCTGAGCTGCTTGGACATTCAGTACTCATTGTGTGATCGGAACCACGAAATTGAACCGTAACCCTATTAATTGGAACTCTCGCTGGATACGCGGGTAGAGTGGGTACACCAGGCCTTCCTTCGTATGAACCTGGCAGGGAACCTTCGTCGCCTGCAAAAAAATTAGTTCGATGTATTTAAAGGAGGAAGAACAAAGCTAGCGAATGCAGTAATCAGAATAAAATCCCGGAGAATATGTATTAACGGGCATATAGTCTCGAATACATCACAGTACAAAATATATGTTAATGATGAAACACTTCGGATTGAGCAAGAAATGCAAACCTGAATCGAAGTCATCAAATTTCCAGCTCAGGCTGTCTGCAGAGGGTTCTTGGCCCGGGATGCCCATTCTTGACGTTGGCACCTCATACACATGTGCCGGCATCTGCACACTGATTGTCGATTTTGCGCTAAAAAAAATAGTTGCTTAACGCCGTATGGTAAGGAGGCAATAAATCCGCATTATTGCCCTTCCTGCAACTACGAGAAACTTTGTGAAGGAAAACAATGAAGCAACCTAAGGAAGAAGGAACAAAAGGAATGCATTTAAAGTGAGCTATACTCTCTACCAAGCACTACGCAGTCAATCAGTTCATTGTTTTGTTAGCTAGCAATAAGATATTGATCAGTACCAATACTTCGCTAGACGAGTTATACAAACAGAATTAGTCTGCTTACACAATCTTCGGTGGTGGAGGTGGCGGGGGTAGTTTCGGTCTTTGAATGGTTCCTGTGGATCCTGGAGTCATTGCTGATGTCGGATGTCCATCAAGGAGTACGACAACTGAGCCCGGAGAAACCTGTAATCGCAAGCTGAGATTTTTATACACGTGATGTCCCCACTTTCAGGCATGCTAATACCGAGAATAGTAACAATAAAAAAAGCACAAACCAAAAATATTCATTAAATTTTAAGTGAATTAAAAGTAAAATTAAAAATAGGCGATACCTGGCTCGCTGGGAAGTTCTTCTTCGCATGAAATGGACTGCTTGTGTAGTGTTTGAATGATCCAGAATGTGCGAGGTTTGACTTGTAGAGGGGCCTTTCGTTAGCAGTACTTTTACGAACCCACTCAAATAGTCCCTAAAATAATTGTCGGTTATTATAACAATATCGTCATGGGAGAAGAAGATGTATAAATATTCAATAAATCAAAGACGCAACAAAAACAAATTGTTTAACTTACCCGACGATACGCATAGAACAGGAGAATTAGAAGACACACTGTGGAGATCAAAAAAGCGAACATGTACTGAAATGAGGTTTATATCAGATCACTGAAGGCAGCTCGGCGAGTTGCTCACAACCGTTTCTCGGTTCGTATCATAAAACTGTAAATGATAGTAGCAAATTGTAAATGATAATATTATGCTGTAATTTAGGTTCCATAACAAATAAAAACCAGGGTTAGTTCACTTCGAGGAATACTTAGTGGCGTATTCATGGCACATTACAATCAATCAATACAAAATATAGCTCCTGATGACAAATGGCAACGATCTGGCAAATATTTTCGGTAAACCCAATCCATCAACCAGGCAGGAACAGAAAAAGGTGAGAAATCAGCGATTGCTAGATTTTTCTGGAAAGCAGAGATGACAACACTAAAAAAAAACCAGGATCGTATTTCTATCCGGCACCAGGAAGTAAGCGAGAGAAGGTATGCTGAACTTCTGGTATGCCCTAGTTCCTTAACAATGAACATATGCAAAAGGTCATCAGAGTGAAAAAGAGGCAGTAAATGCAGTATGGCTGGAGTTCAGTGTCACTAGAACGGCGCGGTGTAAAAATGCCACTGCCCCTTGGCTAACGGACACACTCGTTTGTGTGTTCTCCGCTTAGTACGTGAAAAAGGTTCCAAGGAACGTATTTAAGTCTTTTCTTTGGACAGCTCAAGTAAGTATATTGTGCACGCTCACGTTTACTCGTGCAACTACATTTTAAAAGGGCATATTACCATTAGCTACTTACACGAGCGTTTCCTTGATCCGATTCACTTGTTTAATGAAATTTTTTAAACTAACAAAATTGCGGCGTGATGACGCTATTAATTCAGAAAGAAAGGCGAGTGAATAAAATTCAAACTAAATAAATGCTGAACAAACACCTCGCTGGCCACAACGTGTGCTCAATATGCATAATCGGCTTCCAGCAAACCGGCAGAAAATGCGGTGGGTTTGGATTCTCACGAGAAACAGCTATGTTGTTGTTTCAAGCTATGTTTGCTTCAAATATACTTAGCGTCGTCAGTCAAGCATTTTTTACTAGCCATCAGTGTTCTCAGAAAAGTCATTCGGGATGATTACTGTGTAATAATTAATGGAAAACAACGGTCAGATAACAGAATCAAAGTAACCATGAGGTGCACAGATCATAGATGCATGGTGAAGAAAGGAGGAGTGAAGAGTGGGTTACCAGTACCGTTTGCTTAGATACGGAGTAAAATTGCAACGTTTTCAATGAACCTACCAGCCATGCGGGATGAACCTTGTATTCACAGTTGTGGAAATTGCAGTTCGAGAATGTTCCACATTGTGCTGCTAGACCGCAATCGCATTGTTCTCCGTCTTCTACCTAAATGTTTAAGTAACAGAAAACCTTAGGAGAGTATCCGTCTCGAAAAACAATACAACCGTACAACATGAGACATTTACGTTATCAGGAACTATATGAAAATGGGGAAACGGACAACAGTGGAATATACATAGGCTTAAACACACCACTCCATTTCCACAGATCCCTACTGCTTGTTCGGCTTCGGTGCCCACTTTCAGGCATCGGTTCTTGTAAATGATATTTGCCAATTGCTGGGCAGTACAGTCATGGTCGAATCCACTGAAAGCATTGCAGTCAGAACTTGTAACATTTCAATACCTATACATTGCAAATTATGGATACCGCTACTACAGTATACCTGACTGTTGCATTTCTCGTAACGACGTAGAGCTTACGGCGGCGCATCCTTTCTTATAAGTAATAAGTTGCTTATAGAAAGCGACTGCAGAACAACACAGATTGTGAAGTGAAATAAAGCCAAATATGTTCAGAGTTCGGAATAGTTAGGTGGGTTCAATTCAACCCTTTTTTGTGGTTTCCTAAGGACCCATCAGTAATACTTCTCCACACTTCTAACCACGCAGAGTAAACACTCTTCATTCGGTGACTGGTCCCTTTTTTGGTTCATTGTAATACATAAGATTTTGGTGAAAGAGGCCCGCGTCAAAAATGATTGAGCAAATAGATCTCGGTCTCGGGACCGTACGGTACTAATATGTATTTCAGGATATTTCTGGTAGCGGTCAGCTCGAAGAGTGTGGCTACTTCATGTAAACGCGGGGACGAAAACATCTTCGGGATTTTAAGGGAGTTATGTAACATTGGCTTGTAATAGTCGCTGAAAAAAAACCAGGAATGGTTCATTGTATAAAATGAAACGTGAACAATAAAACTCACGGAATTCTCAAGCACGGTTCGTCAACATTGTCTTTCACTGGCTTGCACGTGCAGTGTTGTACCTGAACGCACATATTTAGTAAATAAGTCATTTGTTGAAATAAAAATTGGTCTTTAATATACAAAAATTACATATTGGCATGTACCGTGGAACAAAATCGAACATATACAACACATTTTCAACAAACAAAGTCATTTACAGTTAAAAAAGGCTTACCTTGAGAGTTGAATTTGGATCCTTGTGTGGAACGCCCATCAAATGAGCAACTTCGTGGAAGAATATGCTACCCATTGCTGACGGGTTTTGTGGGTAAAACTAAACGAGATAAATATTTACCCCAACTGTTCGATAGTACATATCATTCTACACAATCAGAATAAACAGGAAAAAAATGAATTATTTAGGAATTCAGCACATAATGCTACGAGTAAATCATAATAAAACGAACCCCACATAACATCACGCTTTGTGGCGAGCACATTCCGCTAACGAACGCCAAACCGCCGGCATATTTAAATGACAGAAGAACGGCGAAGTCATGGACTGGTAGTTTGTGTAGCCTAAAACGGCATATAAGTAATCGATAATTATCATGTGCGTAATAAATTATTATTATCTTGGGAGCTTATGGTGTATTTACTTGTCGGTGCAAAGCGCGAACATTGTATTGGGCGTTATTTCACTACTAACCGGGACGTTGTTTTGACGCAAAAAAAAACTGCTCGCGTGTATAGTAGTGAAGCAAGTAAAACCACAAACTGTGCTTGTATATTTCTTTCGATACCTTTGATTCCTGTATTCCTGAAACGAGTAGAGGCTGAGATCCCCTCGATCCGTTTGTAAAATGTCCACGGCGGTGAGGCCCAGCCGGAATTGAACGAAATACTAAAACATTTTTTATATACATAATGCTAGCTTTCTTACCTTACCTATGTATCGGTCCTCAAGGTAAGGTAAGGTAATGCTAACATAACAATTTATTACGAACATAAAAAATTTATCGCGCAAGTGAAAATTTAATGATGGAATAAACTAGAATATCTTTCACCCTGATCACAGATATGATCCAAAATTGTCATAGCTAGAACTTACTGTATTGGCTTCTTGAAGCAACTCAAGGACCTTGTTTCGAACCTCATCCAAATCGAACCCGTAATATTTGGTCTAAAATAAGTTTTGGATTATTTCCGGACCTTAGCTTTGACATCCTAAAAGATGGAAGGATTCAGTTATACCTGCATGTACAAAAGCAAAACTGACATTTACGTGTGCTCGCTACGTCTTTGCCAATATCTCAACCAAAATACTCACAATTTTATTATCGAGAAAGACAAGTGTTCTAAGCAGCCGGTGTGGTTCTTGTTTGAGTGTTAGCAACGAATAGTCCGGTGTCGGTTCGCCCCAGACCGCAGCCGAAGCCCGAGTGTACCGTTGTGTCGGAAATATTGTGTCATTCTGAATCATACGAACTGAATTAAGTTCCTTACATGTCCAAGTTATGATCCGTTCCATGGAATTTTTTTGTCTTTTCTAAAACATAGGAAGTAAGAACTTTAAAAAAAAACCAAAATGTTGAGTGCGGCGAGATTTTGAATTTGCTTCCTCCAGTGATATTATATGGCCAATTATTTGTAAAGATATTATCAATGAGCACTTACATCGAATCCAAAAGATTGTCCAAATAAACTGAGTAGTATTGAGCATAAAAAACCGGCAAGAGGTGGCATCACGACGAAAGACTTGACTTCTGAAAGAAGTACCATGTTTGCTCATTGTCAAGCCATAGCAACTCTATATTCGAATCTATCATTAGCTAGCTAATTAATAATTATCATGCAAACGTACCTCTAATCTAGGACCTGTGTGACCACCTTCATTCACATCATTAGAAAACGTACTCCTGCAAATGATTGTAAATAGAAAGAATCAAGTGATAAACAGAGCACGAGAGAGCGAAATGGAGCATAAAGTGAGCAGAAAAGGTCAAGACGATAGTGGTCTTTAAGCAAAGAGCAAAACAGTTTGCGTAACAAATATTGCCCTGATTCATTATTATTTTCATGTGTCGTATAGATTACACTAGACTAGATAGTTATTCTTGTTTTGCTACATGTTTCCCCGATGTGAGTTTCATATTGCTCGCGCGTTGTAGGAGTCTTGTCGCTCAAGCACACTTCTACACGCAATCTAATTGATGTGGACATTTAGGTCTCTAGTGCGTACTAACGGCCTACGAACCAAGCTAACTAATGACCACAATGGGAGATTGTTTTGTTGCTAACTAATTGCAAGTAATCAGATATTTTTACAACTTTCACGTGAACAACTTATGAAAACAAAAATGAGACAGGCACAGGATTACAATTTTCATTCAGATCAATAATGCAAATATTCAATCTTGATAAAATCTAGAGGAGCGAAGACATCAACGACGGATTCAATGAAATATTAACATTCGGGGGATATGGTAACGGCCAAAAAAGTGCCATCGTATAGCGGCCCGGGTAGAAAATTCTACGAACGCAGCAATTTATGGAGCAATTCCTGGAGGTCAGCCATTTCTATATTATTAACCCCATATCTTTGATTAAACCTTCTCAGTTTATTAATTCACACCAATTCGATTCTCAAGCTGCACGTCAAACCATGAATTGTGCCAAGACAACAAACAGAATACTTGAGACCGACAATGTAGAATTGTTGAACAAAAAGTGTGATGAGTTGGGAATAAAATTATAAAGTAGGAATTAGAATGAACATAGGGTACTGGATCGTCTGCTATTGCCTCACCTTTGAGCTTACACTCTTTTTTAATGAATACTCTCGAAAATAAATGGAACCTCAAGGAGATTTTGATGAAATTTAGACTGAAGATTGATAAAGCTGAAAGTTCAAGCGAGCAGATGTTCGCCTTGAAAAATGAAACAAATATGGGAGAGGAATGTGACCCATCTGCGGAGCTAATTTGTAAAAAAAAGCCATTATTTATTTCGGGATCACCCTGTTATGGTTTCAACCCGTTCGTTCACTTGTTTTTATTACATTGGCCAAATGAGAGTGTAAGATTAAACACATATACATATAACAGGGAGCAAAGGACTTTATACAAAAGGTCAAACTACGCTAACATTCTGCAGCAGCTTAGTGTACGTAATTGTAAGATGCCTACTCTGAACCTCGGACGCGCAGCGCAGCAATGCATTTGCGCGGACGCCGAATTGCAGGAGCGCGTCCGCGCAAATGCGTTGCTGCACTGCGCGCAAACGGACCACGTGCATGCACAATGCCTTCCCCTCGCACCCTTTTCGCACTTTTCCTCCTATTAAAACCACATAAAACCCAAATAAAAACCACAAAAAAGGAATAAATTAGTTTATTTGCGTAAATAGTCTTAACACAATATAATAACAACTAAAACATAAATATAGTAACCAAACAAACTTGTATTCAATGAGGAGCGTATGGTAATTCTGTAGGAGCCTTAATTGTACCGGCTGGCGCTAGGAATAAGTAAATAAAACAATATGTCACGAGATATATAAATAACACCTAACTAAAATATCAAAAAGTACGTAGCTGCAATATAAATAAACTCTAACCATAGAACGATAGAAAATATAACACGCAGAGATTACAAGGAGTTCGTACAGGGTAACTAGTGCGTTGCTGAAGAAAAATAAGGCATCTAATAACATGTCAAATATGAACAATAAAAGGCATTAATTCCAATGATTGCCAGTGTCAATGGGGCAAAATAAATCCTCTTCCTACTTGTGCAACCCAGATCAGAGTATAAAACTATAGAAAATAGATTAGATGTATAAATGTACAAAATAAAACAACAAACCAGTTATGTTACTAGGAACTAGGATGAGACTAGCTGGATTAACATAGGGAAAATGACGTAGTAGACCAATCTGATAATAACAGTAATAACCAGCAATCTGATAATAAGCTCCGGATGCACATTATACTGGTGCTATTTAATAAATGAGTCTAGCAAATAAAAACTACTGCTAAATTAACAATTCGCAGGATAACATAGTCAAATGATACTGATGTAGCGGGGACAACACAAGTGGCTCGAACTTAACAATATCGCTAATAAAACAATGAAATTTTTAATCACCAAGCGCTCACAACAAGTCAGGAGTGACAAGGTTTGTTGAGCAGCTCGGAAACCACCATTATTGCTCCTCGAACGGACTCCTACCGCATCCCAGTGAGTTTTCAACGCCCATTCCTCATTCATGAGTTCTGTGGTTATTCCTTTGCCCATCCACAGTCAAAAACTTCGCAAATAAACCTGAAAATAGAAAGAAACACTACTTAATTACACAACTTAATTACTGTTTATCTTATTTATTGTCACTCAATAGAGTATCTAGCGACCCTCAGTTATTACATAAGCCTAGACCTACATAATATCATAAGCTACATACTACTACATTTAAATAATATTATAATAAGGGCGTCTACGCTATAAAGCAAATAAGCCCTTATTACCTGTTGAATGTAGATTGCACTCGTCTCCAACAGAGGGATTTGTTTGCGACCTGAATTGAATACATTGTCGCCCAACATAATGGCTTTTAACATAAATATTTTGCACAAATTCGGCTCGGCTTAAGTTATACGCAAAAGCAACTATGGATTTAGATACCTAATAACAACATACAGCAGCACATACCTAATAAAACTATTTCAATTGATCCATCCGAGCAGGTCTTCTGGAAAACCATTCCTTGGGGAGCACCTGCAGCGATTTTTGTAGCCACAATTAAACCTAAAACTTTGAGAATGCAAAATCTTGAGGAAATATTTACCATTTGATCTCCCCGAAGAACTGCGTTGATTGTTCACTGAGGAGATTAGAGATTAGAAAGCGAGAGTAGCAAGGCAAAATACAGTATTTCCCTATCAGGCAATCGAATGGTGACCCTACCAGGGAAGCTGGTGAATTCAACCCTTGCAGCTGGCATAAAGAAACACATACCGATGGGGAAAAGTTTAAATAAACACTATCCAGAATGAATACATCCAGAAGACTCGATTGCACGAAGACTACATAAGTAAATAGGGCGAAGTATTACAGAAAATACACTACCTGGACGTCATGAATTTGTGCAATCGCCTTAACAATGGGAGGCCTGTGATATCCATTGAAATCTAGAACATTTGTGACTGCAGAAATAAATAAAATAAGCAGTTATGCGAAAGGGCTTATGGCGCCTCATAGCCTAAAAAGGACAAAACCGGCACTTGCTTACTAAGCACCGTCACATTTTAGAGCTTTCATTTTAGAGCTTCTTGTGCCCAAGTAGTAGCATTTGCTTATCAAATAATTACACAATGCAAGCACACTTGATTGTCTAATGCCTTTATATTGAAGAAACTATAAAACATACCTACTTGAACATGTACTGTGGTGCATTCGAAGCGCCGATCGAGGAACCGGTCCGTCCATAATGAGAAGCCATCTACTTAAAAAAAATGTATGTATAATGCATAACAGCACAAAAAGGATATGAGCGCACTCGGGCAACATTCGTGGCAAACGCTGGACGCCATAAACTGGAACAATTTGCTGTAACTTTAACGACACACTAACAGTAAAGTTAAACATAAGAAGTAAACAATACCAACACAGTTTAACAAAATGTACTCCAAAAATCAGTTCGAAAGAAAATTTGTGCACTCTCTGTGCACTTTTGCGCTCTCTGTCCGCACTTTTGCGGCAAATACAGTATGCTGGGTACGGTACTCCGCGCATCAAATAGAAACCCGAATTTACCGCGCACCTACCCGCGTACTTTGCAAACTGCGCGGAACGCGCCAAAGTACGCGCGCGTTCACAAAAGCGCGGCTAGCTACGCGTGCACTCCAATTTGCGCGGCTAGCTACGCGCGCGTCTGCGCGTCCGAGAACGTAGTAATCACAGAACATAGCAGACATCACATTAAAAAAAAAAACCGTGCACAAGAAACATCCTCACGAAAAATGGCCATGCCTCTTTTTTTCGAAACCAGCCCAAAAAGGGGGGGGGGGGATAATTTCTAAACTACGGGAAGTTTTTAACGGCCTCAGCAGTTGAAAAAAAACACGTGTAATAACTATCTAACCACGAGAGCAATTAGGCATGCACCATTGAACTGGGGAAGCTTGATCTGACCGTTTCTAGGTGTAAAATATATTATGCAGGAAAGAAAAAGAGAGATCTTGTCAGATTTCACATTACGAGCTGCCTTTAAAGGGGATCGAAGTAAAGCAGTCCGATCATGTCTAATTAAGAGTAGAAACGAGACCCTACGTGTGAGTCATTCATTTCGTTTTGACGTGTCGCAAGAAAATTACATGCACCCTCAGATATATCAATGTGTCACCCGTTCCCTTTGAACTGCTAACTAATGAACCAAGGTCATATGGACCATTTATTATGAAGCGGATGGACAATTCAGCAGCTATAAATCAACCTGAACACTGCGAAAAGGATTTTCAGTTGAACCTAATGTAACGTAGAAAAAATTATGCGTATTAAAAAAACGTAAATTAAGACAACTAGTTGCATGCGCGTAATAATGTGGAGTAAGTACATAGTATATGCATGTAGGGAACCTACATAACATTACTTGCATTGAGGGAACCTGCCTTACGAGTTTTGGGGTTTCTTTCTAAAGAAGAAGGATATGTATGTTTATAAGGCGAGGGTATTATTGCATGTAGATTTCGCGGAACACTTGTTTCGCATCTTTTTTTTTGTGCGGTAACGTCAATGAGGGCTCTTCAACTGGGAACATTACATAAGCAAAAAAAAATAGCAAAAAATGTGTCATGAGAAAGTGCGGCATTTGTTCATTCATGGAATTCATAATAAAATAAGAAGTAACGGACATGTGTATATTGATAAGTTAAGCTCTTTATTTAAAAATAAAAATAAGAAAATGAAGAAAGTGTGTACGAATACTAGGAAAAGACAGAAACACAAAATTTCACCTAGCATCTCAGGATTTGACACGGATACGAAACACCGACTGTAAAATTCTTCAATACGCAGTGATTGGAAATCCTTTATATGTAATTTGACACTAGGTTAGAACCCGATTTCCATATGGCGATATGCCGGCCCCTCACATATACAAAAACAGCGCGTGCACCAGGGTTCGACAAAAAAAGGTCTGCGGCCACTTTTATTGGAGAATATCCTCAAATAGGTGCGATAGAATAAAAAGGTCGTTAATTGGCACGTTAAATTCCATAAGGTTGATCGCTTTTTTTTTGAAGTGTCATTATTTTCTTCTGAATATTATCACATAAATGGTCTTCTACGAAATTATTGGGAATTTCAAATTTACAAGACACCGAGATCCGGAATGATGAAATGATTATCCTTAAAGAATTTCTTAAGTGATCCAATATGATGTCTTTCAAAGGTGTCATGGAAGACAGGGGAGGGAAATTATTAAAGTAACCTAGAAACGGGTGAGCCGTATGGAACGGGCCTGGCTAAACTCTCACTGCGCGACTTACGGTCGCATTACAATTCCCCGCCGATATATACGAGCAAAAAGTTAGTGGTTTCGGGTGGTCTGGGAGACAAACTGTACTTATTCAATAAACGTTTTCAAAGCTAAATTGGAACACCACTCTAAAATTGAGAGTCGTAATATGAGTTCAATATGCAATGGTGGTAAAGTGTATAAATTACGTTCAAGCTTATTTAATTTCAATAAATTCTGTTCAAGAGATCAGTGACAGATTTTTACGCTACCGGCACATATTTAAAGTGAGGAAAATTGGGTGCACACGCAAGTGTGAAAAATTTTGAGCCTGACCCCTAGCTTGTCCACTTTCTATGGCGAAACGATTGCGAAATCGAGGTCATTAAAATGGTAGGACTTCCTCAAAAAGGAGAGAGCCATCGCGAATGGATACAGCAATTGTTGATGGTGACTAATCCCGAGAAAATTGAAATTGATGGCAATTTTAAAATATAAAGTTAATTAAACATAACACCACATAATCTATACGCATGTCGGTAGAAAATATGAAAGAAAAAGAAATTAATTAAACCCAGCAACCGGAAGTAATTTTTAAGAAGATATTGTAATAAACTGTTGTCGCCGGATGCTTGACGTTTTTATCTTTAATCACTGCAAACATAAATACAGTCCGTCTTGTTTTTTTTTTTGGATAAAAGCTGAAAATTGCGATGCAAACTAAAATCATAACTTTACATATTTCTAAAAATGCAGATGGATGAGAAATACTGGTTGTAGTGGTAGCGGTCAATACTCGGTGAAATTTATGCATAGGCGAACAGAGGATAGATATTGAATGAGTCATTTTGCGTAGAGAGGCAGCGATGGTTGGAAAAGGGTGTCGTTTACCAGGGAAAGGCAGACGCGGACAGATTAAGATCTGAGCTGGCAGTAAAAACCACAAAGGTAAGCACCATCTTACCACCAACCAGGTGGTACAAATTTAAAAATAAAACACAAGCAAAGATGCATTATTGACAACATTGTAATTATCCCGCTGAACTTTGCACGGCATGTAATTGAAAAAGGAAAAGCGCTATGTATAACTGTTTCGAGGTGCTGGTTTCGAAGCTCGAAATGAGTGCTGTTCAAAAGTAGCTTCAAACTAGTAAAATTGCCACTGAATAGTAGTAACTAGAAAGTAAATTAATCGTAAGTAACTCACAGACATTAATGAATAAATATATGGATGGTAGCTGAGGATAGAGGGGCACTCGTTTATTCATTCAACAGTGGTCATTCCGAAAGGGCACTTAGTGTCCAGTTGGATATTGAACGGAAAAGAGGACCATAAAGAATGGGACATTGATGACACAGCCGCACTCTGGTCTGGTCAGCAATAAGAGGACAAGCTTTTGTTTTATGGATGTCATGTTCGACCGGAAAATAGTAGATATTGAAAAGGGTATACATATGGACATAAGGGTATATATATATATTTGGCAAACATATGACATAGAGTGTACACTTCCTAAACTTGCATATTTCTTCACATCTTGTAAAAATATGTACTCCGTGAAGACGGCTATTCTCAGTCAAGGCCATATCAAGATGACTGTCAACAGTCAAGGCTTGACTGTCAACAGTCAAGGCCATATCAAGATATTAAAAACTAATGATTTAAAGTTCTTCAGCTCACACTTTCAAACGTATATAAAGAGAAAGGCGAAGCGTAGAACGATTCATTGACACAAAAGATGGATGATCATTTGAGAATAAATCACCCAAACGACTGGAGAGAAATTGAGTATAAAAAAGAAGAAGAAGTTTCAATGTTTTCTCTCTCTCTGGCTCTCTCTCTCTCTGCCACAAAAAAACAGAGGGGTCTTAAGTCACAATTCTAAACAATCACCGTGATGAGCTAGTTTATACCTGCACACAGAAGGATCTGTTTGCCAGCAGTCAGGTCGAGTAAACACTTATCTCAACGCCGCGCACACACGCCGAAGGAAATTTGCATAATTTGAATTTGAGTGAGCTGATGCACATAGTTTGTGTTAGGGTGTAATTTAAACTAGCATTCGTAGTAATGTTTATTTTCCATGCAAGGGAAAATGTCTGGGGAATTGAACGGGCCCATAACTCACCGAAGAAAATGGGACGTCTCACTAGAGAGTGACACAAGGGTTGATACTACTGTTATACAATGTTCCATTCGTAATTTTATTAATCTTTCGAGTTGAGAGATACGCATAATTTAAAAAAAAAAAGAATAATAGTTAAGAGATATGTATAAACAAGAAATGTTTTACAAGCAGTGATTTCTGTCTCAGCATAGCTAAGCTCCATGAGCTTATTTATTCAGTAATTTTGTGCATTGAAAGTTAAAAAGCTAGCGTGAGATTCAGTGCTTATATAAGTATTGAAAGAAGACAAAGATACGCACTGACAAATTCCGATTTCGTGAAAGATTTGAAACCAAAAAAGGTAAGTCCTGGTCGGAAAAGCGATGCTCTCACAATACTAATACAACACTGCGCAGCGCTTGACATAAACTACTTTTCCATCCCAGAGTTTATGGGCCGAGCATTGCACTTTTACAAAAAGCCGCGTAAATGAGAATATTCAAATTTTGGTTTTGCTGACGTTATGAACAATATTTTCATTATATTTAAAATGGAGATCAATGTCATACGAGAAAATTTGTTGAAGAGCCATACGGTAGCAATCTGGGCTCGGGAACTAAGGCCCAGCAAATTCTAGATTCCCTTCCCATTTGAAAGCTCATGCAGTGAAGCAAGTCCGATCGTATTCGATATTTTCCCGTTGAGCGAATTCACTCAACTGACCCCGCAATTTTCTCGTGCATAAATTATGGACGCGTGAAAAATTTCCTGTCAAAAAAGAGGGGGTGGCAATCGGGATAACATTGTATTAGACGGATTTCGCCTGCAGAACTTTAGTCCACATATAGTACAGTTTAGAAGTAAACTGCTGGTGAGATTTCATGCTAATCTTTTCAGTTTCGTTTTTTGAGAAACGTTGAAACAATAATTCTTGGTCACGATTAATATAATAACAGAATAGACGCATTTGTTTTCGAAAAACCAACACCGATCAGAAGAAATGAGTTCGC
This sequence comes from Pelodera strongyloides, assembly GCA_036852015.1. Taxonomy (NCBI): domain Eukaryota; kingdom Metazoa; phylum Nematoda; class Chromadorea; order Rhabditida; family Rhabditidae; genus Pelodera; species Pelodera strongyloides. The sequence continues at coordinate 103,909 of JAANDG010000384.1, read as the reverse complement.
AATATCGTCAAATTAATGAAGGCAGTACGTATGTTAGCTAAGTAAGAGCAAAGTTCAGATGTAAAAAAAATATGCCGATCACTAGCGTTGGTCGTAAGATTGTTACTACTGACTGACCCAGTGTTCATTTTGCGTCTAGCTCGTAGTGGGTCATTTATATCCCTTGAGAGCTCCTGCTAACATATGTGTACATAGAAAAACGCCGTTTCACAGCGTTGGCCTCTAAACCCAATAGTTTGTCAATATAAAAAAAACTCTGCAACAAATTGGTGAAATATGCAGTATTTACATGGCTGATTTCTAGTCGTTGTTTTCTTGCACACAAGGTTATTAGAAAGACCTGAGTGTTTTTGTTTTAACAAATCACGACCAAAATTCGAAGTTGTTCAACGGAGGTATTCAAAATGACTCAAACATTTTGATTTAACAGGAAGACTGAAAATACTAAAAAATTACTTAAAACAGGAAGACGGAAAAGAGCAAATGCTGCTATACGAATAACAAATTAAGTACTCGATGAACCTACATATATCGTGCCAAAATCCTCGTTCCAAACAACTTTTGCCAACTCATTGTGTGTTTATCTATGTACCAAGTAAATACAAGAGAAATCAAAGAAACGAGGCTTTCTTGAATTCAAAATTTCATGCGAAATGCGTTGCGTGACGTAATGTCCTTCTGCGAAGAATAACGAATTTGCATAGAGCGAGTGACTGGGTTTAGAGGGTGCGTGCCGGCTGGAGCCTCGTCGGTGGAGGTCCCTTATTAACTGGATAAGACCAGATGTAGTGTCTCCGTCTCCGAATATGCACACTATTTCTCAGCTTTTGGAACTAAATTACAGAGCACAAACGGTCAAGCCAACACCGTCTACTCCAAGCCCATTTACAGAACAACACCATGAATAGACTAGCCAAGTAATTAAATTAGGATGCTTCGCACAGCACAAAGGTGAACAGCTTGCGTGTAGTTCTAATTGCTCTGTTCTCATTGATACAATTTGCTATCAGGATATCTAAATTTTACGAATACATTATGTTATTGATGAGCCACAGCAAAGCTCAATGTAAACATAGCTTCGCTACATTCCTTGTCACACCCATTAACCGAATGTAACAGAAGCAATAACGCCGTAATCCTCTAATGTAGTGTCTAATGCGCCGGAAGATGACCGATAAAATCAGAATTGCCAGCCGAGGCCGCTTCCGACAATGGTAGCTACGATGAGCAGATAACACAAATTGGACAGCGACTTACGTTTTCATTCGGAAAAAAAGGAAATTTGGCAGTGCTTCAAAATTGCACATTTTACAATAAAGGAAATAAAGGCCTATTGGCATCGAGGTTCGGTGAATGTGTTGCTCGAACTAGGCACTTTCCAATTGGGAAGCTACTGCTGCCTTCCCGCAAAATCAATGGGTCCCTTACCGGATGGAGTCTATTAGGTGGTGCGCACCACTAGGGTCACTATATACCCATCCGCCATAGATTGATACTTAGAAAAGAATCAAATACGACCAATTTTCAAAATACCATGAATTCGAATGAACAATATGAAACAGAGAATTCGAATAAACAATATGAAACAGAGTGAAAGAATCATAGCACGAAACGATCTAGCATTTTTGAAATAAACTAATGGAATATAAAACTAGACTTCGAGTAGATGGCATTGTTCTAATTCAAATTCGCGCATTCGTACTCAGTGAGTATACGCAAATTGCCTGCGCCGGAGACATACGTGGTGACAAATCACAACAATTAGTCAATGGTGCATAAGTGACAAGCAGTTTGCCATAGAAGGAAAGTATTAATTAAAATAAAAACAAAAGTGGTAAATTGACACAATGATTTTCTCATGATTTTCGCGAACTACTCCAAGATCAGTTTGAAGTACTTCCTAGTAAAAATTGTATGGAAAGACTAAATCGGGTGACCGCTACACTGCATATATAATGACTTCTTTTGCATTTTCCTACGAGAACATGTGTATCGTTTCTATCAGATAAAAAATTGTGCAAGGAGAAAGAACGGAGGAAGTTCATATATGGGTGATTTCAATACGTGTTGCTTTGTTATTTTCGAATTTCAATTTCATTTTTCAAAATTTGCTTCCTATCCAAGCGTGTGCACTGCTCAGCTGGTGCACACATGTATGCTCTGCATTTTGTCGTAAAAAATCCGCATGACATCAAAAGATCATTAAAATGAGCAATTGCTCGAATAGAGTACATACAATTAGCACAACCTACTTTTCAAATTAAATAACAGAATTGATAAAATGTATGTTGAACGCATTATCTTGTTCGCCTGTTTTTGTTGCTTTTTTGTGTGTGCGATAAATATACGGATGGTATGAAACTGGTTCTTTGTGTGGTGGTGGTTTTCAACTAGTTTTACGTCTGCTTTCAGAAGCTTAGCATCTGCGGTTATAGGAGAGTAAAAAGGTTGCCCAAATGATTGGAAACAACTAAATATTGTTCCAGTAATTCCTTTACCCAACATAATATCCTCTACTACCGCTTTGTAATACATTCACAACGAAACTTATCACACGCGACATAATAGATTGAGTAACAATCTCTCTCAACTAAACGATTCAACATTAATCTTGGATGTTCAGAATCTTTTCGACAAAATTATTATAAATGGAGCAGAAGGGAGAAGAAACTCATAGGCCGTATATTCGGCGAACACATATTTTACAATTTCAGAAATAAGGTGTGCTCTCTGTTGCGTCTCGCTCGAGAACTCCCGACGTCCTTGCTCTACTGTTTATGCCTCGGGGATTGGATTGAATGAAGGTGCTAAGCCGTAACGAAAGCGGTGAAAGTTGTGCGGTACAATGGATTACCGTTTACGTAGAAATGACAGTCTGTGCCAGTCAATTGAACTCTTCGACGAGCTTTTCGAGCTACGAAACCAACATATGTATGTAGTGCTTGAATACAAAAAATAAAGTGATATAAAACCAAACTAATAGACCGGATATATCAAACGAAGCGGCATCCTCTAACTAGATATATATCGTCAGTTGTTAGCCCGCGGACACTTGCCTGGCATCTGGCCAACTAGCCAAGACTCTCATTCAGCTCGCTTTCTTACAACGAAAAGTCAAATGCCACAGGTATCTTCTTTCCAATGGATATTAATGACCTGTGAGGATGTGCCACTTAAGCTTTATGGAAATTAATACATATTCGATAACTGTTGGGTAAAGGTAAAGCCAACACAGGAAGCAGGGCTAATTCAATGCTTTTTGTTTGCACTAACGTGGACGTATGATGACATTCTATGGGCATACACGTACTCGTCAGTATGCAGACCCCCATCTTACACACACCAATACCGTGGAAAACCTTTTTTGTTGGAATTTTCAGCAAACAAAAACGCGTTGCAATCTTTTTATGGCGGACATCAAACTAGACACAGCAGTCTTTATTTTCGGAAGGGAAAATTACAATCATTTGAGCAAGAATGGTTCTGAATTGCAATAAATAAAAGTTTTTGACTACTTTCGAAATGAAACGATAGGAAAAATTGAGACATAGCATGGATAATATAACGATGCATATGATGAAAATAAACAACTTTTCCACTAGTGAAACAAAAAGCAAGTCAATAACGTCGTCAGTCACATAAGGAAAGGCAGTATTTTTATGTTCACAGATCACAAATTTTCTTGGAATTTTAATAATTTTAGTGTTTTTTTTCCAGTCGTTTATTTGTTCGTTCTCCAGCCTATTGCTCCATTGCGAACTTAAAATGCTTATTCGAAAAAGATCCCCTTTATAAGGAATGTTAATTATGAGTGCTCAGTTTCGCCACACACAATGACGTTCCCATCAGTTGTTTATAAGTATTTAATCGCTCACTTTCACCAAATTAATCTCCACTTCTTTGATCCGCATTGTACTTGCGTGTGCATGCCATTCATGATAAGAAGGCAATAAAACTGGGTCGAATTGGGCGATAAATTCTAGCTGCTTCTGTTTTCACCAGGATCACCTTGACTGCACGAACCATGAAAACCGTCGGAGTTTTGCGTATGTTGTTTGTTACCAGCCTTTATGCAAATCTGCTCATAATTACTAAGTTTATATACACATATTAGCATGGCGCAATAAAGGTTAGCTGCAAGCTAGCATTAAGAGTTTCGCAACATTATTGCTCTATGTTATTGATCCTTCAGAAAGAAATATCTCGTTATAAATATTTTATTAAATTGATAATACGTAGATATGAGCTAGATTCTTGCATCCCTGTTCGTTTGTAAGGAATTATCAAATCCATTTCAGTATGCCTTGTGGCTGTCGGTCTTTGCATGCCAGCCGACCATAAGGAAATGCACAAGCCCAATCAATTGGATAACTGTGGTGCTGTGACCGTTGTCAAGAAGTGGAAGAACGCCAACCCAATCGGTGAGTCAGTAACATTGCAACAATCCTCTGCTAAAATATCTTCCTTTCCTAAATGACAGTAGTACTACTCCAATTGCGTCAGTTAACTTCCCTACATGTTGCAGTGGGTGCCGTAACAGCATGTGATATTTGCTTGGACATGGTGGAGATCGTCGAGACCTACGAAGAGTGCGGAGAGGTAGTTTTTAACATGTTTAATTGATACATACAAGGACCAACGACTGTTAAGAAAGTACAACCGAAACCAACATGGTTGCTTTTGCTGATGGTATTGTACAGATATGACAATCTCCCAAATTTCAGGCCTACTGCGAGCACGAGCTCGAGCTCTACTGCGACAAGGAGTTCAAACCACAGACCGTTGGAGACGGACTCTGCAGAACTGTTGTTGATGACGTCGCACATCAGGTTGATCTTTCTTCCATTTTTTTTGTGTTATTATCCGTTACATGCGTTGTGATTTTTCCTAAAATCACAATAGGGGTGTGTTTAGAAAAAAAAATAAAATTTCTCTTAGGCTGGAATTAAACCAACGGAAAATTAAAACAACCAATTATTTAGGTTATTGCCGAAACCGAGGAGGATCCAGCGAAGGTGTGCAAGAAGATCATGCACCAGGACTGCAAATACTCCCTCATCTAAATAAACACACCTTTGCATTGTCATGTCTTGATTTTTTTGTAAAACGTTTAATAAATCATTTTCATATGTATTGCTCGTTGCTGTAATCACAAAACATTGTTCGACCGATTGCATCGGCACGTCTAGCTTTTGCCAATTTTGTTTCTGTAAACGCATTTTCTGAGTTTCAATTCGAAACACGAGAAATCGCGTCAATAATAATCAATTTGGAAGCAATGATCATAGCGTCGATACGAATACATACAATAAAGAGAGAATGGAAAGTTTGTACAGAAAAGTTCTTTTCACTTCCGCCACCTTTCAGGGTCCATGAGCGCCCCGAATAAAAGCTCAATGTTTTAGTATGCAGTAGAAGTTTCCAAGCTCTCTTTTTGCACGATAGTTCTAATAAATTCAAATATTGTGCTCAAATTGTTGCGCCAAACATCCCTGAACATAATGTGTAATGTTGAAAGCTGTATTGTAAGTTGCTTGGTTTAGTCCACAAAGACCGCATTGTTCTTTGTGCTTCTTCAGAAAAAAATTAAGTGATAATTCATCAAAACGGTGCTAAACACGCGGTTTTCCAAATGGAAAGCAGTTATCACAAAGGAATGGGCGATAAGAAACCTTGTAAACCTAAGAAAGATCCGTGAGCGAATTTCATTCCAGCTACTTACAACCCAGCCGGAACGTGAACAATGAAGACAATTATTGTTGCAGGTTTGCTACTTGATTGTTTCTAAAGATGATATTCGGGTCGTCTTAAGTGTTCAATTTTAAGTTTTGTCATTATCAACTTATGAGTCAACACCTCTATTCTAGCATGTCTTCTGGCAGTCGCCCTGTGCATGCCAGCCGATGTTAAGGAGGTGAAGAAGCCCAACCAATTCGATAACTGTGGTGCCGTGACTGGAAGGAGACACAACAAAGCCGCTGTTCCGGAAAAGAGTGCGTGATTTACTATTCTAATTACTACCATATTTATGATTTTTTGGGAAAATCACGTTTGCAGTCAACAGTACCGTTCGCCTTCTTTGACGATAGAAGTGGTGGCTACAAGTATTTTTGACGAACACTTTACGATAAAAAATTCCAGAGGCCGGTGTGATGGGATGTGACATCTGCATCGACATGGTCGACATCCTTGAGACATACGCTGAGTGCGCTGAGGTTGGTTGTTGTCTTCATTGGTTGCGGTATATCACCTGATTTCGCTCATCTGCATTTCACACACACTGACACTCGTGCTTGCCTGTCGGTTTATTCCAACTTGTACTAAATAAACGTTCCCACTCATTTATTTAGGCTACTGAGGAGCACGAGCTGGAAGCCGGATGTGATGCTAAGTACAAGGGAAAGCCGCTTGAGGACGCTTTCTGTAGAGCACTGGTTGACAGCATTGGACACGAAGTAATTGTTTTTAATTCGTTTTTTTTTTTTGCAAGAACCAGATGTTTGAGGAGTTTCGACAATGTGTTTCCAGTAGTTTATTGAAAAATCCAGGAGAACTGAAATAGACCACTTTTTTATTTTGCTCGGTAGGCATACGAGCTCGTGGCGTAGACGTATAAACTAAATAGGTTATTTCTTATTACTGCATTATTCTTATTTGCGATTGACTAACATATGTTTCAAAAAGTTATTTTCTAGATCATCAAGGATACCGAACAAGACCCCGAGCCTCTTTGCTCCAACTGGCTCAAGAGTGATTGCAAATATCAGAGCAACTAAATCTTCAATATTTCACCGGACTCATTTTGTAATACAATAATAAATAATTTTGCACTGTTGAGTTTTCCCACAAGGCAAAAACAATAACACACACGTAAAAAGAGTTTGGTAGTGTACGCGGAAGTACATTATAGCAATGCAATAAATCTGAAGTATCAGTTTAATGCTCATTCCAGCAGGCATAGAACTAAAAAGAAGCAAGAGATTCTTCTAACTCCTTCCCAAGAAGTTGGCCACTTTGGCCACTCTTCTGAGCTGCTTTCTGTGCATAAAGCCTCCATAATTTATGGGGAAATGTGCTTTAGAGGCTCGCACAATCCTCATTAGAACAATCTTTTTACTGAATTGTTTTATTTTTGCTTTATTTACCAAGAATTTACCGTGCTTGGAATATACAACTGAACTACTTAAGTAATAATATATCAGACTTCTCATATTGAACGATGAGAACCCAATCCATCTAGTGATGCGAGAATTTGAACACTAATTTATCCCGATGTTCATTTCCGGCCATTACTCAAGCCAAAACACTATCAGAAATCTCAAGATGTATTTACATGACGCAGTTAATAACGCAGTTGTTAAATTGTATTATTTTCATATTTCGTTTTCTTGTGTACCCCACTTCATTTCTTATTATTTAGGGACAAAAAAGCATTTATATGAAGATAGCTCTGTCTAAAAAAAATATCCTGCGATATCCAGAGTTGGTTAACTAACGCTTCATGTAAGACGTTTTCTCTATAAAAGAAAGAAAGCGAAACTCCATTGAAATTGAGTGAGCTCCCTTGTATTTCGAAACAAATTAGACGGCCGGAAATTGGATTTGCCCAACCTATCGGATGTTTACTAACACATGATATCAAGGTTTTCTTCCTTTTATGCTGGTATTCTTCAGCGCAAACAATTGCGCGAATTTCTGTCAAACTTTGAATAATACGACTGAATCTACAATTAATTAGTTTTCTCTGCCGTTTTTTCTCGCTCTTGTTTTCTCCGCCCGTTGAACACATCGTTTAACTTCTGCTTTCCCTATTTACAGATATAAGAATGATGCGCAATTCGAAGGTTGGAGTAACCAGACATCACATTGAAAGGTACAGTTTTTCTTCAGTTCCACTTCATAAGTCGAAAATTTAAAACTAACCGTAACGCGAAGTAAAAAAAAATGCGAGAAAAAGAAACGAAGAATCAGCGACTTACGATCGAACTCAAACATCTGCATTTGCTCGAACACTGGCATTATGTGCACATGCATATTCACAGATCCGGTCATGTATATTTTCCCTAAAGGATCGCTTAGGTACATAGCTTACAGTCACATATTCAAATTATACGTGTTTCACTTTACATTTTGTAATTTAGACTAGAAAGGATGTCGCCCGACCGCAAAGGCTCCACAGATAGTCGTGCAACGATCGCTTCTCTCGCACATGATCAGCCAATCCCTTCACAATCAAGATATACCAAGTAATTTTGTAATAAAGTTTTATCAAGTTAACTAATTTGTGAGCAAGCATACGTTTATTTAATTTAAATTATTTTTATGCCGTGATCTTCACACACACCACTAATACCGAAAATTGTGAGACCTTTTTGCCAGGCAAATAATATACATCTTTAAAATTATTCAGGAAAGAACTCAAAGAGTATCGCCAACTGTTTGCCATGTTTGACACAGACGGTTCTGGAGCAATTGGAAATGAGGAATTGAAACAGGTCTGGAATCGAATTCAAATTCAATTATTTTTGCAAAAAAAAAATGTTTGAAGGCTGTCGTATAATTAGTTAATAATTTTAGGCTATGATCAGTATTGGCATATCAGCAAACGAGGCGGAAATTGACAACATAATTCGAGAGGTGAGTCGTTTTGACGCAATTGACACGTTTCGTTCGATGTGTGGTGTGTGGTGTGAATTAATTGATTTTATGCAAGGAAACCGTACGATTGTTATGTTTTGATTCCTTGAACTTTAGAAATTCGCCTCACTGTGTTAGGTGTGTTTTGCTTTGATAATGTTCACAGCGTATGCTTAATATATTTTACATGACAAAACTAGGTGGACGCAGATGGAAATGGTGAAATCGACTTCGAAGAATTCTGCGCCTGTATGAAAAAGTCACAAACAATCGTGCGCAACACAAATGAGGAACTTATCAAGGTAACAACTAATAGGCAAACTATTTGTTGTAAATTTCGTAACAACGTCAACAAGGTGAAGAAAGTCTGGACCTCATTTAGGAATGTTTCGACATTTTCGATCTCGATCAAAACGGAGTTATTAGCGAGGACGAGTTTAAGGCAAGCGGTGTTATTTAATTAGTTCTAACTTAAATCGCACACACGCTTAATTTTGCAGTCAAAACAAATTGTAAGCAATCCAACTAATTGATTTGCTAGTATTCATTATGTTTAGACCTTTACATTCATAAAACGCTTTATAAGCACATGTTGAGGAAAAAATAAATACGTTGAGGAAAAAATAAATACAATGTTCATAGTATAATAAAAAAATGAAATAATTAAGTTTCCCAATCACGTGAATTTCAGTATATTGCTAAAGAAATTGGAGGATTTGATGACAGTCTTGCTGAAAAGGTATGTTTGTTCCCTTGTTTCGGATTTATGTGATGCCCTGTGAATAGAACAACCACGGGTCCTGTGGTGTAGTGGTTATCACGTCTGCTTCACACGCAGAAGGTCGCCGGTTCGATCCCGGCCAGGACCTATGTTTTTGATATTTTTTTGTGAATTTAAGAATTATATCGTCTAGCGTTTCAGTTGCACAATTTCCACTAGACCTCAAATTACCCCACATATTTTGCAGGTATTTCGTGAGCTCGATATATCAGACAACGGGCATCTAACTCATGATCAGTTCGCCAGCGTTGTTGAGGATTACCTTCTGAACGAGAACAATCGCATTACCAACGAATAATTACACCCCCCGAATAACTCTCTTTCATTCGGATAATTTAATCATGTATATGGGTTAACCCGAAAGTTACCGAGGATTCTGCATATTCTACACACACAAAAAGGTGATGCCCAACTGTAATTGTACATAATATATCTCAATAAATCACGTGTTTACGTTTATGAGTACACGTATTGAGAAATCTCATATCTTTATTTTCGAAATAAACGATATTCTTTGGTTATGATCCTAATTTGCTCAGCAAAGTTGCACGTTGTCTCCTTCCGATATGTACTGTGTTCCATTTATTTCAACTTGACGTAGGTAAATACCGAAAGTCATCTGAAATGTCTTTGGTTGTTACGGAACATCAGAAATATACATAGGTTTGAAGAATGCATGATGGAATCGGTAATCACACTTGTATGTGTAGTGAGCTTTCCGGCCTTAATTTAACTTGGTTAGACTCACCTTGTCCCTGTATCGGAAATCACGTAGAGCCACAATAACAGCCGGATCCTTGTCCCCAGTATGTGGATCAACACAAATCATTTCGCACCGTGTACATTTACCTACTACCTGAACATCATTTGTATCTTGCTTTTCAACGACTATTGGTTAGTATTCATGGGGAGTATATTTCCCCTTTAATTACTCCAAAAGACAAGACTTTGAGACAAACTCCACCTCAAATAAGAGACCATTAATCGTCACAGTTTTCGCACCATCTTCAACAAAGGCCGGTAGGCCTTTCAGTACGAGATTTGGACGAAACCGCAGAATCAATTCATCACGTGAAATGTCCACTGCTTCTGCAATGATCTGAAATACGTAGGATGTGTGGCTCCTAATGTCAAATGTTACTGTTCGGCTCTTCAAATTTTTCCATCTGATCAACTAGAAGTATCGGAATCGGGGATGCTGTTTAGCCCAATGTACATGGACGTACTTGTTGAGGCTGGAAAATAAAAACATACCTGGACAGACGCTTCATTAATCAATAGGAACGGACTGTCATTTGTGAGACTTCTTTCAGCATCTGTAAGAAGACATGTAATGTATTATAGCCGGCCAATACCTCTTTTCAGGCATTTTGTTAAAATACCATATAGCAGCAAATATCAATGATGACTCTTTGTTTAGACGAAATTTGTTTTCATACAAATTGAAAAGTCACCATTTTCAACTCTCATTAGTCTGCAGGCGTGTAATCCTAATGCGTCGTCGAGCCAGGCACCAACTTTTTCTCCGCAATCCACTGTGCCAACACTCAAAATATTAGTTAATTATGGTGGACCGATCAATTTTGCGATTATACACACTTGATTGGCATTGCTAAATGGGAACAATGCATGCTTCAGTGAGCGACCTAGTTTTTTTAATTAAGTATTTGACGACATACCTGTTCACGCACACGATGCTCTTCTGATGCCTTTCCATTGTTGTGAATGGCACAGTTATCTTTAATTCGTCGTCTTGGCCGCTGAGGAGAAGAGATTCACCCTTCACCTGAAAAACCACAACAAAAATGGGGTGACAGTTTTACTACTAATTTGGATATGTCTTTGACAAAGTTCATTTACTCCCACTTACTGCTGCACGGAGGCCGCATAGTCTCGGAAAACGTTTGAGTGTGAGAGTTATTCCACAACTCTGGATCATAAACTGACGATCGTGAAGGAAACCAGTAGGACCAAGGCTTTTCCTGGAATGAACGGATTGACTGTTTTCATCTGTTATGTTCCACGAACTTGTTTGAAACATTGCATTTTGTTAAAGTTAGGAACTTACTTTTTACTACTGATTCCATTGAGTGACTTGACTGGATAGTAGAATATTTGTGAAATCGTCGGAGTAAAGGTGTTCAGCGGAATAGAGGACAGTACTTCAAATGCTTCGTGGGAAGCCTTCAAGAAACAGCAATCGAGCACACTTTCAAAAAGCTGTATATCCTGGAATTATTGTTTTAAATTAACATTCCTGTAGAACTTGGTGAAATGAAAAATGAAAAAAAAATCAATGGAAGAGCACACTTTTTCGGTTGAAAAACGTCCAAAAGATATCCGACAGGCTCCGGCGGGCTTGCCATTTATCACATCCATTTCATCACCACATTCTTTACCGCTCTGCAAAATTATGTTAATGTTTAAAATTAGGATCTGTGTCAATGAACAAATAATGATGTGAATTTCTCACAACCAGAACAGAGTGCAGACTATTAGCCTTTGAAGCATAACAGAAAAAAAAACAATCAAACGACACGTGGGGAAAGTATTACCAGAATTTCTTCAAACATCAATCTCACCAAGTGATTCGCATACAAGTCCTCGGGTGTCAGTTGGAGGTGTTCCATACATGCCCCAATATTGCAGAAACATCCGGTTCGCATTTGAACACCGAATAGCTCACACATTTTAGCTACCTGTAAAGTGAACAAATGGGACAAATTAGATCCGTTTTTACACTAACAATAAACGAATTTAAATCCACTCCAACCTCAGTGTATCCCACATAAGATCCGTCATCCCTTTTCAAGTTAAAAGCGATTATCGGACCATATTCACAGTGCTGGCGACGGTACATCTCAACCAAAGGTTTCCCATTCCAGTAGTACTTATCCTTCAATGTATTCAATGCCAGTCTGGTTAACCGCTCTGTTGTCGTGAAGACTTCGCGAATACCACCTGCAAGTGTATCACATACAACTTATACACATTCGATACAAGAAGAACGTAGAGTTTCTCCAATGCTTTAGAAGAAGAAAAAATCGGCAGTAATGAAAAGTACCAGCGGATTCAAACTCCTCAATAGCTTTCAAGATGGCTGCGATTCCGTAGTAGTCGCAAGTGCCGTCCTCAAATCTAGATTAGTTTCATAATAGATTTGATCATGGTTGGTTTTAAACAATTTGTTGTACTCTAACAATAGAAACAGCTTATGTAAGATTATTGCACACGAAAATCCTTTACGCTAACATAGTTTGAGTTTAGTCCTTATATTCTAGTAAATCTTATTGAAACGTATAGTCAGGAAATTATAAAAAGTTTACCTATCAGCCAGTCGTTCCTTCTGTTTTACATTAAACGAATATGGGTCCATCATTGCAACTGTTCCGCCGGAGAAATGCCTCTTTGTAAGCAAATGTTGCGAAGATTTCTTGACTAACAAGGCGCCTATTCCTAAACAAGTAATATACAAAAAAGGTCGTTCACAGAAAAAAAATAATATCAATGCAAAATAATAATATTGTAAGAATAGGTAGTATTAGTTCGTTTTAAAATGTTTATGTGTCTGCGCTCTCTTGCCGGCTATAACAGCTGGCAAGAGAGGGCGTTTGGGGTGGAGCTAGAGAGGCTCAGATAGTTTTGATAGTTTGATGTTCGTTTGATGGCTGTACTGAGTTTGTTAGTTTTGTTTTTGCATTAGATAGGGGATAGTTTTGCTTCGCGTTAGATAGTTGTGCTTTGCTTTCATTTGGATTTTCTTTTGTTCTTTTCTTTTCGATATACATAGTTTATTTGATTGGTTCTCGTTGCACCACACATCAATGTGCACACATTTTCACAGCAGGATCGTTCTTATTCATAATAACGTTAGGGCGTTATTATATGGCGACCGCTAAGGGCTGGCTCTACTTCCACCAGAGCCAGAGAACCTACACCTTGCCCTTTTGCCTCGTCCGACTCTCGACAAGCTATCACAATCTCCCCACATTCTACCGATCTGCATCAAACCAATTGCATCTATAAATATTCATCCAGCAAACTGCTCAATTGCTGACTTTCTTCAAGATATTATGCACCAAGCTGTGTATTCACGAAACGACGACCACCAAGGAAGAACAACGAGCTGCACAAGGATTGTCGTTAGTTAGTTTACCCAGTTAATAGTGTAAGCTGGTGCCCATACCTAGCATCATCGTTAGTGACTGTTTTGTTATCACTTATTCAAAATTGTTCTATTAGCAGCTCAGGGACAGCCCGTTTTCTGCTAGGTCGTACTCGTTTGTATTTTAATAATAAGGGCCCAGTTCGGCAGCGTAGGAAGTTGGGAGGTGGGGCAGGCTGTCGAATGACCACAATTTTAGGCCATTCGGGTGATATTGTAAGTAATCACTGTTCAATAAGATATTCAATAGGGTCCGTTGAGTATCGAAGTCCCATTCTTTTGCCGTAGTATTTTGGATAACTCTTCGAGGAGATATGCTAGGCTTTAATTTAAATTATTGAGATTGTGTATTTATCTGACAATTGTTGAGTTTTGTTATTGTGTGTGTAATGTATGGAGGGCACACTCCGAGTACAAGTATTTGAAGTTTTCATCGTTGAATTTGTTAGACCATGGCGGATGCGTTTATCTTGTTATTGTTTGTTTTGGCACACTGAAAAACTGAGTACACTCCTTTTGTTCATCACTTTTTAACAACATCATTGGATTGCCGATTTTGATGCCGACTGACTAATTATGATGATTACAGTTGATGTGGATCTAGCTTTCCTGGTTTACTAGTTCTGCTCAATTTTGTTTGATATTTGATATTCTTCAGGCTTTGGTAGTTTCACTGGAGCTCTTTCGTTTTTCATTCATTCTTCATCACAAATTGTCTATTGACTGAAATACCGGTTTAGGCGAAGGATTAGAATATTCACCGGTTTAGACATGAGCACGGGGGCCGTGCTCCTTAGGGAACGGGGCATGTTAGGATCCCAGCTTTTCTCTAAATCATCAACAAATTAATCACACAGCTGCGGATCCTAAGGTGTTCCCTTTTGATTAATTAACCCCTGTTTTCTCTCATCCTTTCTGTTCCATGAGAGAAGACTTGAGAACTAACAATTCAGTGTGCCCAATGTCGGGCTAACAGCAGGTATACTAACATACCCGATAAACCTATTGTACTCTATTTGCATATATTGTACATGCATATAAACACACACTCAACAATATCAACTGAGTTACGAGCATGGGCAAGCTCGAATAGGTAGTATTAGTTCGTTTTAAAATGTTTATGTGTCTGCGCTCTCTTGCCGGCTATAACAGCTGGCAAGAGAGGGCGTTTGGGGTGGAGCTAGAGAGGCTCAGATAGTTTTGATAGTTTGATGTTCGTTTGATGGCTGTACTGAGTTTGTTAGTTTTGTTTTTGCATTAGATAGGGGATAGTTTTGCTTCGCGTTAGATAGTTGTGCTTTGCTTTCATTTGGATTTTCTTTTGTTCTTTTCTTTTCGATATACATAGTTTATTTGACTGGTTCTCGTTCCACCACACATCAATGTGCACACATTTTCACAGCAGGATCGTTCTTATTCATAATAACGTTAGGGCGTTATTATAATATCAATGCAAAAAAAAACAATAAAATCAATGCAAAAACACTAACCTGTCGGATAACCAAATAATTTGTAGAAAGAGAGTGCCACGAAGTCGGGGTTGTATTTGGAAAGATCAATCTCATTGCAGCATGCATAAGCTGCAGCGTCCACTAACACTGCCCAACCTGCAAAAAAATTTAACCTAAAAATACAACCACAACCTGAATTTCTGGGCCACTCTCTTCAACACAAATGTTTATTAATTTACTAATTAAAGAAGCCATCATCCTGGTGTCTTGGTGAAAATTATACGACATATTCAAAGCATTCTCCACCTTTTGCTTTCAGTTTCGCGATTGTTTCCAACGGGTACTTTCGCCCGCAAAAGTTGCTCATTGCTGTGAAGGCGAATAAACCACTCGACGTTTGCGGAACATTATCCCAATCTGTTCTAAAAGGAACTAGCAGCACATATACGTTTCGCGGTGTATCTGACTGAGCATAAAATCATTCGTAATTTAACTAAATGCCTCAACATACATGTGTCAATACAGAAATAATAAATAAAATAAAATGATTACTCGTCAAAATTCACACAAGCCACGTGTTCGACCCGTTCCCTCACTTGGTCCCTCATACCAACAACCGAATTGTGTGAATCACTCAGGTGGCCGAACGACGGTCCTCCTACGAGAAACAATAATAATGGCTTATTGGCTAGCAATCAACACAACGAGCGAATGTCCACCAAGGCTTTTATAAAACAACGCTTTTGTTGCACTATTTGAAGCTAAAAGTTTACCCGATTCAGGAAGTTTTGTTTCGATATTTTCCGGTCGCTTGTTGGCCGACGAAAACTGAAAACATTCTCCTACGGTGTGTAGGGCAGCGGTGGAATTTGCTGTGAATATAACTTCATAATCATCGGCATTGAAGAAGTGTAGAATTCTGTAATAATTTGCTTTCTTAGAAAGAGTTTCAACGGTGTCATGAATATTATTACGAAATAGATCATCAGCTGTGAAATCTATTGGGAACATTTAACAAGTAAACAAATAATAAACTCTGAATCAGTTGACTGACCGTAGCCTCACTTCCTCGATAATCTGCCTGGTTGCAATAGAGGCTGGATGATGGGAGTGCGGGTTTGCTAATTGAAGTGACTGCAATTGCAAGCCCACTTCCGCAAGCAGCCTTTTAGAAGGAACCCCGGCTCCAGCATAATCCAAATATGCCATTCAGATTTGAAATCTATAATGTTTTAATTCATACGTTAATATCGCAGATAGCAAAAGGCGGTGACAGCCACCAGGTATTTTTGCGATCAAAATGTTTGTGGAAGATTTGCATGGGAAACAGTTATATCGAAAAAGCGAAGTTTGTTACGAAGGGAACAATGCTCTTTCTACAGATAAGAATTCCTGTCATCATATGAAACTCGCTGATTAGCTAGATATTGGGTTTTATTAAGCGTGCTGATGTTTCGCGGAACCAAACAAAACAGATGTGAACAACCTTACAATCAGAAAAAAACATAGTTAAAAACTAACGAAAAAACCGTGAAATGTCAGAAATGAACGACATATAATGATCATAATTTAGAACCCAAGGTGTGATGACGAAACAGTCGATTGCAGCTACTCTCCGGAATGCCATTGTGCTTATCTAATCATCTTGATCGCACGAACAGTTTATTAGAACAGAAATCAGACCACTCAATGCATAAACAAAGACTCTAAAAATCGAGGACGAATGATCTATGCAATAAAAAGTTCTAAATTATGAATTTAAACCAGTTTTTGTAATACATACATGTCCAAATATGGCAGAGAGCTCGAGTTCAAGAAACATAGCAAGTATCAAATAGCGATGGGTATTGAAGCGGAAAATTACGATTACCGATAAACAAATACTTTCAATGAAATAAGCATACGTCATTCTTTTGCGACAGGAACGCATTCAGTAACGCATCGATACTTGTTCGACGGCCCTGTGGCCTAATGGATAAGGCGTCGGTCTCCTAAACCGAAGATTGCAGGTTCGAGTCCTGCCAGGGTCGAAATTTTTACAACTGCTGTTACTTGGACCGAAACAAAAAGAATACAGACCAGTTTATACAAGCTGGCGTAACGTTTTGTATAATCGTAGTTTTCTGTTTATCGTTTTTTCTTTTAAATTAAGTTTTTTTTCTTTTGTTTTGCGTCAGTGCAAATAAAGACAAAATTGGCAAATCAGTATCAGTGCCAACGGTAAACATTTTTTCAAAAGCGTCTTCCGGTCGTAAACCAATCAAAAGTATATCTTCAGTTTATTATTAACTAAATATATTGACCGATACTAAGAGTCCCATTTCTCACTCAACTTTACCATCTGGTACTGAATATTTAGAACGTGCTCTACAGAAGCGACACATACAAATGAGAAAAACAATGATGGTCAACAAAAATGAACGCAAAAAAATTTAATTGCCGAGAAAACAAATTAAAAAAAAAAAGTTCTGTTATCTTCAATATGTCCGCCAATTGCTCTTATAATAGCTTTTTTCTCATTTTGTATGTAAAACTTCATTTGCCGTACCCTGTAGAACTAATTTTTCAAAAACTGAAGAAAAGAAGAACAAGCTCGTAAAGCTAACCATAAGATTTAATTAGGTTGACGCACACATTTTATTTGTTTAACAACTTGCGAACATATTTTTTTTTGCGTTCCTACAAAAACGATCCTTACACCAAAAATTGCCTCGCTCCAAACAAGACTCAGGTGCTAAGCTTCTTAACATTATTAAGATAAGATGTGGTGTTACGCACGAAATCAATGTTAGGTTCCCTTATTTTCTAAATTTGGTCTTTATTTTTAATTGGTGCAGTCTTGTAATTCAGAACAAACTGCATATTCGAAACAATTTTAGTGTCCTTCCATAATCATACAACAAGAAAATGTCCGTGCTACGAGCCAATTTGGTGGAACATCTGACATCGATGATTCGAATTGAGGTGACTGGTCATAATTGCACACCATTCAGGGCCAGTCTAAGTAAGTCCAGTAGCAGAATATGAAGAGTTAAATAATTGCTGGTTCTTTTGAAGTCCATTGTTTTCAGAGCTTGGCCTCTTTATCTCTGCTTGCAGTCCTCGTCTCACAAATGATCAGCCTGCCATATACATATGATGTACTGTTTCTACCCCATATTTTAGGTAGGTTTCATCTTTAAATATTTTTTCCCGATCATCGTTGTGTACATATATTGCTTATACATATTTAGGTACTGCAACAAATCAAAATAAAACAAAACAAAGCGCATTTCAGCCCTATGTTGCTGCGTTGTCGCGTGTGTTTTGATGATTGCAGGCATATGGTTTCGAATTATGTTTCCAATTGTACTCTACGTCACCGTCGAGGTAAATGTTGAAACTGAAACTCTTTTAAGAAAAAGCGAACTATAGATGCTTGTTCCAGGTAAGCAGTTGCATAAAAGTACATGGACTCTGATAAGGCAACTGCTTTGTATGTGCCTGTATTTGAATGTCGCATTGTCGTGGACGCATGCTATATTACTGTTATTTTTTTATTTAGCTTCCTTATTTATTATTCATCATCTATCGAATAATTCGTATGGTGCTGAGCCTTGCCGATTCTGAAGCCTATGGGTATTCAGTTCGAGATTGCAGGACAAGAGAATGCAGTGGTGAGCCCGCTCTTTTCGCGTAAACTATGCTTCATAGATATGTCGGATATATTGGACCAAAACCCATATTAAAAAGTCTCATACGTATAATGTGTATGGCTTGACTCTAGCAGTGGGAAGTAAGGCACATACAATGATTTTTTCCAGAAAATAAGAAGTACGCGATTGTTTGGTTGATTGTCTACCTTCTGTGCTTATTAATTAATGTTGTGTCCAACTATATTATAAGCGAATATGTGCTCATCTTCAAGAAACAAGAAATCAGGTATAATTCCTCATTTAGACGTAGAGATGTGCTATCGCCAGTAACCCATTCGCATACAGCTATCAATGCCATAATTAAAGAACCTTTGTATGTTGCGTTTGTAACGCAGAGGGTTGTTTTTCGGTTGTTTACACACTTTTATATACGCGGGAAATACAAAAATCTTTCCTTTTTAGTGCGATGAAGAAAGCTCCTGATACTACACACGAGCCGCAGATGAAAGTTTAATAGTTGTTTAGCTATTTTGTGTACCAAGTGCAAAATGTCTATACACGGCGTAAATAAAATAAATTTTATTAGAGATACATATTAGAGATACATACCGCAATAAACCACAATTAAGGCATATTAATATTAGAAAATTATTCCTGAATATTCGTTGTGTATCTTCACTGTTGGCAACACGTAAACCGTAGCTCCATGCCTGGACGAGCGATTATCTTGTGTCTGTTGTGGTAAGCAACATATCTGTAAAACATGGAAATATTATTCAAAACAGTGATTTTTTTGCTCTGCAAATTCATAATGTTTCATAATCCACGTACCAAAAGTCGTAATTACTACTTTGCTACATAGTGAGAAGGAAATACACTACACTGCCTAAAACGTACGATAGCAATCTACTGTTCACAACAATGTAAACTACGTGTGCAGCCAAAATTTGTTGCTTGCGTGAAACCACAGTCCGATGTGTTATTGAACGGTTACATATTAGTACAATCATGCTGTGGTATTACTGCTGTTCCTGAAGTTTAGTTAAAGACAAATGAACGTGTTAAGCGTTAATTAACCTAGTCAACGTTGATTGTGGCTATAGTAGGAATGGCGGACGGTTTTGAAAGTCGCGTCGTCCGCTCGGCACTAACTCCCTCTGGCAAGCAGGTCTTGATAATCTGCAAACATTAGATGCACTTCTGCACAAAGACAAACTATTTTACTTCCAGTCCTTGCAATGGCTTATTGTTGGCCGTAATTATTACTTATCTCTCATTCTAACACCAAAACCGTTGCTCTTTTCTCATTTCTTGTCGGATAAATGTTTTGAAATCGAGAAAAAAAACACCACTTGCACAAAACACAATATTTATTCAAACAATAACGAACAAGTAGCAACATAAAGAAATTAAAACAAAAAAACCAAAGTGCATTATTGAAAGTCCGGGGCAAAAACAATAGAGACACTGTTGCTCTACACAACACAACATAAAAACAAACGCATAAATGCTAAGGCCTGCGAATTAAACAACAAGCTTATTAGGGGCCTAACAGACAAGCTTTCAATAAAAAAAATGAACAAGTGCTTGAAAATTAATATAGAGGTATTTGTTGATATTGACCTACCCTTCGTACAATTTCTAGTCGAATGTCCCGATGTGCCATTGCGAAGATGAAAGCATGTGAAAGACCACTGAGAGTGGCGCAAGTGCCCACTAAGTAAGCCACTTCGTTGAGGAACTGAAAAAACTGAATTTTTAAATACTTCCACTTCCCGAAAATATGCACCTGTTCATTTTAGGTCAGCTCTTTTGAGCATAAATTAAAACGAACTGAAAACAAGACTGCTTTATCTGCGGTAATTGATCTTATGTACAATAAAAACACATTAGATCAGTTATATAGGCTTGATTGGGATTTATGTTCACAAGTACTGCTCTGAACTAATAATAACAACCATTCCATTCACTTAGTGGGACCAAAAAGTGTCACTCAATTGCCAGTTTAATGTATTTGATCCAACATAGCAACAACCAGACGAGACAAGATAATTTGCGCTAGCGAAATAATTTGCGGACAAATTAAAAGCTACATATGGTTTTGCCGCTCTCTTCATTATCAGGAAGTCAAAAGACATATTTACTTGAGGAAACACGACATACCGTACTATTGAGGAACATGGAAAGCCCATTCAGACAACCAGGAACTACTCCGATTACCGCAGAAACAACCAGAATGTAGATCGCTACGCGGTTGGCCTACAAGTAGAGAAGTACAGAGGACCATTTCAGCTTTGGAGACCATTTCACATTGACAATTATAAGAGGCTGGAGAACTAGAAAGGTGGACGTTTGCAATTTGGATTTTTTCACTTACACTCCTGTCAATCTTTGAACGATTCTCCCTTTCAATGTGTTGTACTTGTATGTCCCTCAATTTTGCCCGTCTGTAGAGTTGGTAGATGATGAACAATGTAAATATACATGACAACAAGTTCATAGCGCAATTTGACAGACCCCAGTAGCGTCGAAAACCCTGGAAAAATAAAAAAAATGTTATTTCCTGTTTTTGTATAAAAAAATAGATTTCTCTCTGTCTAGATAAATACTACAGGACTAATAATTGGCCGCATCTTCTACACTAAGAAGAAGAAAATAATAACAAAATATTGTCTGGCTTAATTATATTAATTGTGGCCGTTATGTCTGACGGAAGTACGTATCGACGGATCTCTTTTCGGTGCAGCAATATTGTTTGATATTGTTTCATGGTATAACTACGAAAGCGAAGGTAAACTAACATCAGTCATGTAACATCCAAATGAGCTACAGTCGTTCCTCACGGCTTGCACTTGAACCGTCGTGATCTGCACAGTCCAATCAATGGCAGCCATCACAAGTGAAGAAAGGAAAGCGAGGGTACACCACCTAAACATGACGCATTGTTATCGATTGCAAATATAAAAATCAAAATGTTTTTTTTATACTGTATGTTTCCATCATAATTCCAAAAATGGCGTTCCATTGAAGGAACACTCATAGTACCCACACACCTTCTAAGGACCTGTTTCACAATTATCGGTTTCAGAAAAAATTCTTAGAATTCTGGAACTAATAATCAGGTAATTGGAAAAGAGATCTTGATGTTTCTGGGTTGTGCAATGATTCTACATCAAACATCCATCGAACACCGAAAAACGTTGACTCACATCCTCTTATGTTGTTTGTAGTACATAACAGGCCAATGCATGGCTAATATCCGATCGAGTGCGATAAAGGTTGTTACCGTACAACCAGACTTCATCAATGCCGCGGAGAAACTGCCAATCCAGTAGACGAACACGCCATTGTACTTCCATGGCATGCCTGCAATGTTCTCAATTCAAAATTAGATGTCTAACAAAGCACAAAAACGCAAAACGTCTCAGGGGATGAGACTTACCCTCGGGTGTCCAAGCAATAAGGAAATGCCAAAGTAGAGGAAACTGTAGGGCAGCGTAGACAAAGTCGATGAACGCCAAGCCAACGAGAAGCACCAGATTATCATTTCTGAAAGCGGCGTTGTACATCACACTTTCGTTGTACTAGTTAATATGATTTTCTGTGTGTTTATAGAGGAAAAGTAAATAACACTCATACTTACTTGAACAAGCGCCTCGAAGTGCTCCAGACATAGAGAACCACAAAATTGGCAATGATTTGCATGCTGCATACAAACATAAGAAATATGTTAACACCAAGAGTGCCTACATGTCCAATTGCCATTTCTAAAAATTTGATTAATTAAAATAACAATCGAAAGCAAGAAAGTAAACCAGAAACATTAATCAGTTTAACCGAATGTAAGACGGTAGACACAAGAATATTGTTTAAAACTTGGCTTTTCATTCTGATGTTCCGAAGTTGTTAATTTTTACGTTATTGTTAAAGTACATCGCACATACACAGAGAACACATTAGTATTAGGAAAGACTTTAATTATAATAATTTAGAGTAGTTTTACGTAGCCAAATTTCCGGTGTTTTCATGAATTATAAATGTTGTTTTTGTTCAAAAAATTGTTGTGCACTAAAAGATATCCTTAGATGCGAAGCATAAAAGTCTATAGAATGTCTATTATGCATATGTGGCAACAAAAGTTCATGACGATCAGACAACGTTCGCTCTTCATAAATTACGTTTCTAAAGCTAAGGATTTCCAACTGCTATCAAATTGGGCAAGATAACTAAAATAAAAGATTAAATTATACAAGTGTGAGGGGGAAATACGAAAACAAATGTTGTATGTGGTTAATCTTATTCTTGGTGTCCGTTAAGGTTCATAATGACAACACATCTAATGTTGCGTGCTTGCTTAAAATGTACACATTAGCTTCTTAGTGTTTAAAACGGCAATCAGCAGAGCTGCTCGCATTTCAGTTGTGCGTATGTTTTCTAGTCCCGGAAATTAATCGACGAAAAGACTTTTATAGCCAGAGCAGATGTTTGTTAGTATAAAGGCTCACTCCATAAACCCGGTTACTATAAATTCCTTGCGTCTTAATTAACGGAAATGCCTAAGAATAACCATTATGTAACTTATTACGAGCTCAGCATATCGCCAATATGTTCATAAAAACAGGATCTAGGTCGTAATGTTCCAAACGGATTGAAAATCAAACATACAATACAAGTTTCTGAAACAATTTACTCCATTTTTACCTGCACGTTACATTGCTTTCTTTGATTGTCTTTGTGCGTAATAAATTATTATTATTATTATTATTATTATTATTATTATTATTATTATGGAGAAACTATGAGTGCACGTACGTTGGGGCATTGGGTACTAACTTACTCGCTCATAAAATGCTTTGACTGAAGAGAGTGCCACTTGTTTCGGGAATAAATAAGGAGACTCTTGAGATAATGGAAGTCCTCACATATATTAATGTTTAATGGTCTCTAGATTGCAAAACAACATTCCAAAAAGTTCCGACTTCAAGCAAAGATTGAAACAGTAATAACATTGTCGAAAAGATAATTGCTAGTTCCGGCTCATGTTTGACTAATTATACCATGCATTTCAGGTTAATTACTTTTCTTTCCTTCAACGGAAATGCACGAAAAGAATGATCGTCGACCTGGAGAATACAAGGAAGGTACCAACAGAGAACTAAAACCCAACGAGCACTTAGTATTTATTAAATTTTTATTACCGCCGTTGGAATGGCTTGTCAATAATTAATCATTAGCTGATCTACATACGTCCGAATGTTGTTAATCTTATTAGGTTGTCGCACAAATAGATCTTTAAAACCTTATGAGTTTTTTTCCACAAAATGGCTGAGCAGTTTTATGTTTACCCGACGAGAAACTAATACGCGCCAATAAGGGAACTTGCGGAATACCTGTACTGGCAATGAATATGATTCACTGCCAATAGATACATTTAACAGCGAAAGTTGCTTACAGTTAGATCTCGTACGGCAAAGCAGTGCCGAAAAAATCACGATGGGACAAAGAAAAGCACCAAAAATTGTCCGGGCACGGTTTACTCAAAGTGGCTCTCTTCGAGTCAAACCCGAGGTAATTTTACCACTTACCGGGATTCTAGCTGGGCTGACTCGGGGCAAATTATAAATACTTCATATCCTTTGTTTATTTATAGTCATATTATAAGGAAGCAAAATATGCTAATATTTGTCATAATTGATCCAAAGGAATGAAAATAGTTGTTGAGCTAAACCTATTATTTTAATATAATATTGATTGGCAGCTTGCGTACACCAGATACGTTCAGCTACGTGTCCACTAGTTAAATCGCTGATTCTGCTGATCGTGGTGAACTATTACAGACGTTAATGAAGGAAAAAAGAGAAGTACATCATAAAACAAGAATGACAATGATTTATTCAAAAGACAACCAAAAGACATGCATTGTAAACATAGACACGAATTATGTTTACTTCCTAGATTTATTCATACGTTCACATCGTCTAGTTGGAGAACAATAATAATTTTATTCCAATTGTAAAAACAATCTAGAAATGTTTCATTTGTGAAATAAACGGAAGGTAATTTTTTTCCATTAGAAATTTGTCTCACCAACGATTGAGGTGCTGTAATTTTCAATTCCCGCCTCCTTACCACCTATAATTAGGAGTTTTTGGCAACAATTAAATTTTTTCAATAGGTACACTCTTGCGCATATCTGTTCCAACTCTATGATGCAAATGCCTCAATAACCCTTTGGAATATTGGTTGTAGTGCTCTTGGCCGCCTTGATGTTCGTTTTAAAGAACTCTTTAATTATGAAATTGATCTCAAAGTCACTTATCGGATAAAACTTAGAATCGTGGGGGTTTTTTTGTGTTCCCTTCTTAAATTAACATATCACTGATGGTGAGAAGAAGCATTTGAGCGAAACTTTAAAGTACATGTGTACAACCAAAGGCAGAGGTCAGCGATTTCAGTAAGCTATAGTTTAAATGCATATAAATAACACCAACAAAGTTATCCTTCTGAAGCACATAAGGAACATCGTGAAACCCAAAGTAGTACAATTAAAAACGCATAAATTGTGTGGAATTCGTGGTCGTGAACAGTGTACAACTGCGATGACTTTTCGTGTATTCGGACAATTAAATACGTATTGCAAAGGTGGCAATTTTCGGCTGAAGGACGCCTGTAATCGGGAAAATTACCAATTTCTCCTTCTTGTTTATATCTCACCGCAAAGTATCGTCTGTTGTTTTGAACTGTACAATGAACTGCGTAGCTCTACTTTGAGTTGGTTTTTGTGAAACAGTTTTTATGTACATACACTTTATCGTCCCACCAATTTCTTTGCTTACGTTGTCTATTTCTTTCAAGCAAAGTGCAGTTGTAACAATTCCTATGGTATGCTTATAACATGAGAAAAATATATAAGCCTGGAACTCACAGAGTTATTCCCCGTCAAACAGTTCGGCCAGGTACCGTAGTCAGCAACGTCAAAATTCGTTTTACGGTTGATATCCGTTCATTTGCATTCTTTCTCCACATAATAATGGTCAAACGAATAAAGATCATTCCTACGTTCATAAAGAGGCGTTTCCAATACAGTATTGTCCTAAAAGCGTTCTTCTGTGTTTCTGGCTACGGTACCTGACCGAATTGTTTGCCGGAAAATAACTCAGTGAGTTCTAGGCTTCAAGCACTGCGGTTTTCACAGTAATATTTCTGAAATTCCGTACATTCCGTACAAATAAATCGAGGAAAACTTTTCTCTCGTGGGCCTCTCCCTTTAACGAACATGCCTTAACAGGGGAGGGGCACAATTTGACGAAAAGAACTTACTTACACTCGCACTTGCTGAATTTGCGCTCAGTGTTTGGCAATACCACCATGGTTGGTTCATGGTTTGGCCCATTTGATTACATTTCAACGATGTGCGTCTCCAAATGTATAGTTAACATCTATACATTAACACAAGTCTCATGTTATAAGCATACCATAGGAATTGTTACAACTGCACTTTGCTTGAAAGAAATAGACAACGTAAGCAAAGAAATTGGTGGGACGATAAAGTGTATGTACATAAAAACTGTTTCACAAAAACCAACTCAAAGTAGAGCTACGCAGTTCATTGTACAGTTCAAAACAACAGACGATACTTTGCGGTGAGATATAAACAAGAAGGAGAAATTGGTAATTTTCCCGATTACAGGCGTCCTTCAGCCGAAAATTGCCACCTTTGCAATACGTATTTAATTGTCCGAACCCTTCTTAAATTAACATATCACTGATGGTGAGAAGAAGCATTTGAGCGAAACTTTAAAGTACATGTGTACAACCAAAGGCAGAGGTCAGCGATTTCAGTAAGCTATAGTTTAAATGCATATAAATAACACCAACAAAGTTATCCTTCTGAAGCACATAAGGAACATCGTGAAACCCAAAGTAGTACAATTAAAAACGCATAAATTGTGTGGAATTCGTGGTCGTGAACAGTGTACAACTGCGATGACTTTTCGTGTAAACACAAAAAAAACCCCACGATTCTAAGTTTTATCCGATAAGTGACTTTGAGATCAATTTCATAATTAAAGAGTTCTTTAAAACGAACATCAAGGCGGCCAAGAGCACTACAACCAATATTCCAAAGGGTTATTGAGGCATTTGCATCATAGAGTTAGTAAAAAGCAAATATGCACGCAGTGTGCATAACAATAAAACAGGTGTGCCTTTCTTTATTCTAGTTATACGAAACTAGTTAAAACTATTTAAAGAAACTAGTTATACGACACCGAAATATATTTTTGTGCTTCATTCCTTGTGATTCTGGAGTCTTTTGTGCGTAACACGTTTTCAAACACTTTTATTTAAAATAGAATAAATAAAACACAATCGACTGCTCTCCACAAATCAATGATTAAAAACCAATTGATTGCACTCGTTCACCGGGACGAAAAGACCTAAGATATTTTTTAAGTAAAAACTTTTCTTCAGTTGTGCTCAACGAATTAATGGTTAAAATGAAACGTCCATTAGTCTATCGAAAAAAAATTGTGGATTACAGAATATATTTTTCTAGAAACAAAAGATCACCTTATTTGGGACATTTGTTGGCGCGCAGTGGAGTACAACGGACGCTCAAACTGAATGCAACATTATTTGTTGGAAATATGTTCTTGATTACTTTAAAAACAGCTAATGATATGTTCTAATGACTTATGTTTCCAAAATGTCCGCTTCATAATCATCGATTTCACCCAACCCATTTCTTTGTCAACATAAATTCATTGTTACCTCTCTCCGAATGAATCTTCTATTGATAGCCGAAGTTCTACCCGACGAACGGTGATGTGCAGCTAAAAGATGAAATTGTGGTATTCATGGAATTGGGCGCTATAAACCAACTAACCCAGGTTGTAGTTATATAGGATTTTCAAGAACCCACTTGATTCTGCTTATAAAAACAATATAAATCTTTTACCTGGGAATGTGACCAACTGTCTTCTGTGGGGAGCTGTACTCCATCCAACACTCTTCTTCTTATGTGTTATTGATCGGACCATCATCTCTTTTGAAGGTTTACGTTTGCTGATTCCGTGAATGCCTGCATGGCGATCAATGTATTATTTTACACAGACAGTAGTGTATCGCGGTTTTGTGCGCTCTTAGATTTAGTCAATGCCAAGAGTTTGGAACATTATAAATAAGTTGCCTGAACGAAGTTCATGAGGTACTTATGAACAGAGATAGAAAAATTAAGAAATTTAACCACCATAAATATTGCGTTGTTGGCCTGTGTTAATCATGACGCGCTTCAGACGAGAGAGTCCATTTACTCGGTTGTTGTGCCGCAGGTATTTCTTCTGGATCAATCGAGGGTGAGCCGTACTTGAATCCTGGAAAATGTAACGGTTGTGTAAATTTTTGATGGAGATAAGATTCACTGATTCTGTGTAGTCACTGAACAAACTCTACAAGGCTCACTGCGTCGGTCAAACAAGTTTAAGGCATGAACATTCAGCAGTATGAAAATATCGAACCATGCAATACTTAATACTAACAAAGTGAAAATTCGGCCTAGCGATGTTGTATGACACCCTGTTGAAGCTGCCAATTGTCGTTCGCGGCGGAATTGTGGCTGAAGGAGACTGAAAACAGATTTGTTTTCAAGGCTACTTATTTAAATGCAATCATGATAGGTAACAGTGCTCCCCTCCTCATATCTCCCTCGCTTTCATTCTCGTTCCCCTCTTATTTTCCTCAAAGGGTCTTCCTGAAGCAAACGAACCTCCCACAAAACCGGCGAAGCAGACACGAGAACTCCGTGAAGAATAGGTGTCTTCTCTTTGTTCGTAAATCTTCTTTGAAGTACAAGCTTTTTTAGGTGCCGATGTCGTCCTTCCGACGACATTCTGAATGAAACAATTGACAAAGCTGTATTATTATTGCATGCCCAAGAAACAATGTGTCGCTCACAAACAAGAGCGGAAATATGAAGATTTTTCTAAAATCAGCAACATTTCAATTAGCACCGGCGTAGTTCACCAACTAAACAAGATCCAATAAGACTCGAAAACGGTAAGGAAGTACTTTCGAATATATTTGAAAAGAATGCGTCTACTTCGCAATGACACTTTTTGTTCTATAGGGTTGTTACCGAGCTTATTATTATATGTCATTGTGTATTTAATAACACAATTTGCACGGTAATTTGGTTTGCTTTGTGCGTAGTAAATTAGAATTAGAATTATAACAATAATTGAATATGCACGTCTCATTTTGAATTAAACCACGGCACATGCCCACAATTTCGGCGATTTTTTTAAATTTCAACTAGGTCGTCAGCCACATTTTTTGGCCATCTCTCTCAGCCATCAAAATACGATTTCAATTGCATATATTAAGTTAGAGCGGAACAATTTTCACCTACCTTGCTCTCCTACGCCTGGCGTACTTGCGGCGACTGAGCACAAAATAACGTTTGAGATCTCCAAATTCTGAAAATACCAATAAGCTCGGATTCACCATATGTGGAGAGCGCCTTCACGCCACATATGTAGAAGGTGCTGACACCGAATCAGGTAAAATCATGTCTTCATCAAAGACACTGACCTTTGAGTTGTGTGAGTGACCGGACATTGCGGAATAAATCAGTTGTCAGCAACGGAGGAGCAATAGAGGTCCTGAATAATAGGAATGCCTATATTATGTGAATAAAGCAAACGAATTCTTACACTATGTGAATAAAGATGCTAATATGTGCCAAAATACAACAGGTTGAATCAGAAAGCAAACTTACTCATTAGCTGTGCTACGTGGTGTGCTTGTTTTCAATACTTGGTGTTTGATCTGGCGTTTTTCAAGTTTGTGAAGTTTTCCGTTTCTTGAGATGCCAGATGCAGCACCGTACAGCAAGAAGAACACGAGAAGGAAGGAATTCATGACATCATAGGCAAGTAATAGTCTGAAACTTGGAATAGCCCTGAGTTCTTCAAATTTTACAGAAAAAAAATTGAGATAAAAGTATTAGAGAATATAGCGTAGCATTGAGCAGAAAAGTTATCAGTGATAATGAATGTAATCCGAGACTACACATCTACTAGAGGGCGAGAAGGATACAGCCTTAGAAAATTAAAATTATGAAAATAATAAATATACGGATTATTAAGGGTTTTCCGGCAATGTGTAGGCACTCATTAACTGAACGAATTGTTCTCATGAGATAGAAAGAAGCAATTATTTGTAGCACTAATTGTGAGATCCAAAGCCAATTATTTCAAGGGTCATAGCAAAACTGCGCATGTACAAAATACGTAGGACTGTTCAGTTCTTCAATTATCCAGGTACACTCAAGAGCGAAATATACAATAAACGTGATAAGATTTCACTTATATGTTTCGAATTTCACGCGTGTATTTTTCGTTTTCCTCTCATTTTGACATCCAAGCTATTTATTGCATATTAAATTGAAAGAAAAATTGACAGCAAAATTTGTTTGGCAGCAATGGGACATGATTCAACAATGCTCAGACTTTAACTCCTTATTATATCACAGGGTCTATCGGGCTATATGCAAGAATGCCTTACGGGACAAAGCACTTAGTGGTCATTAATTCTAAGCTCTGCTCTTCGATGTGCATTCCTCAGAGTACAGTCACCAGTGTCGTCAAGAAGTGACTGGAAATTGGCTGACTAATCAAGGAAAACCTGACTGAGACTGTTGTAAAAGCGGCACCCCAATGATAGCATGATTCTGCAGAACGTTTTACATTCTCGTATATTTTTATGCACATCACATACTGATACCTAAATTAAGCAAAATTATTCTTATCGATAAAAGGTGAAGCATCGAAACATGAACAAATACACCGAAATGTTACGTGAAATGACAAACAGACAGCTACAATTCGATTTTCAGGTTGAAAATACCGGTAGTAGCCTCCGGTCAAGCGGCTCAAATACGGCCGAAAGCCATATAACCAACTCACTCTACTGTCTAACCAATCTCACCCTCTCTCTCCCGCAATAAGCGACTTGTCGTACATCTACTAGTTATACCCTCCATCATGTTGAAAGCGTCCTGCTTCTAAATGGAACTCAACTGTCAGCAGTTAATTTGGTTGACTCACTCAAATATTCATACCACAGAGAGCATACCTATGGAAAAATCGATATCAAGAGCGACAAAGGATGTGCTAAAAAAAAAGTATTGTTGAGATACGATCCATTAACGGAGCAGATGTCAGTATGTATTATAGTAAGTTTCTCCATTTGAAGCCCTTGCTCACTCTACAATTTAGTAAACTTGTATCTAAGCAGCCGTAAGAAACCTTATTCGTCGGCGACGGAGGGAGAATCGTTTCATGTACGACAGTCATATAAATTATCGGAGACAAAAACAAAGAAAAATTCGTATTTAATTTATAATATAGTTCAAAAGAGAAAACTCGATGAAAAAAAAATATTTACGTTATTTTCGAGTAGTTTGGCCGAGAAAATTAACTGCACAGCCACAGCGTCTTGTTGCCGGCAATCTTCGGATAATCCGAGCTAAAGATGGTGCAAAACCCGATCCTCAAACCCGAAGATTTCAACAAACATTTATTCTTATGTGGAAATAATCGAAACGGGCAAAATAGCATTGCGTTCGAAATATGGACAAACATATAAACCATTATTATTATATGGAAACGTTGGTTATTGTTGTTCCTATTAAAATGAAATAAAAATCCACCCTCCGGCAAAAAAAAAATAATTGTTCCATATTCTTTACGTGGGCCAATATGAATATGGAGCATGGGCTCTTGATAAATAAGTAGGCAGACTCTGAGAGAATTATGCACGCACATTCATATAGATTTCCTTACATGTGACTACTTTTTCATCAATTACGAAAACCTAGCCTGAGGTAAAATCATACATAATATTTCTCCTACATGTAGCAAAGATGTTTGAATAAGGAGTAGAGCACACATTCAATGATTATTGTTGTTTATTCTCAAAATGGAATTGTTATAATATATATAAAGGTTTATTGATAAAAACGACAAGTACAAAATAACAAGGTAAGCGAGAAAATAATAATCAGGTATATATCAATTCTTGACAGAGTTTCATCGCACCACAAAATGGCTTCTCGAAAACAAGCGACAGCACAAGAACGTGCTTTAGCGGGGATAAGTGGATTTCTATATAGAAAGCGAGGCGTATTTACATTTATGTACACTCACGCTTAACATTACAAATGGCACCTATACGAAATGCGGTCGAATTTGGAATTACTTGAAAATTGTTAAGTGATTAGTTTTAGTGCAGTTAACGTAACATGAGATTTTACAATAGAAACACCAGGTGTGAATTTGTGACTTCATGCACTGTTTATTGCTAGATTACAATAAAAACGAGAAACGTACGTACACTGTTGTATGTGAGCTTCTGAGGCTGGAGTTCTTTATGCAAATAAGGACATGAGGGAATTCCGCACTTTATTTAAGCTATTTTGAAATCCCAAGACAATCTCCACCGTTCCCATGGCGATTAATTCAGTGAACCACAACTATACATCTGGTTTTTGCTTCAAATCGTTCAGTGCTAAGGTTAAACCAAAATAGAATTCGTCTCAACAAATAATTACGGCTCAAAAATAAAACTACTATGACTTCCTTGTACGAACAAAAATGTGAAGGATTCAAAAATCAACTGGGGATCAAAGTTTCCGGTAGGACGTGAATGTTTTATATGTCTGGTCGAATGCGGAACCGCATAGAAAGGAAACCAGATGACAATGGCATCCGAGTATAATTACCCTACTTCCATGGTGTCGATGATGCAATTGACACACGGCTTTCTTCAATTGGCAAGGTCAAGCTTCCCGCGGACTCGAGATCATGAACATCAAGAAAAGCTTTGGACATCATGTATAAAATTACCGTCTCATATATAAGCGGGTAATGGGGGATTGAATACTGCAGGGAAATGTGTGGCTCTCTCATGGAGGTCATCAAATATGCACATGGTTAAGGTCGTTGGTGTTGAGGCACTCTTCATTATCCAAATTCTTCACTTGGTTTATTATGCTGAATAAGAGAAGGCACATAAATAATTAGATTTTTCGAATTATTCCACCACCGGACAAAATTCTCAAAACAAATGCGTTTGTGTCAAGTGCATACATCCTTGATGTTTATGTTTACGTGGAGAGAAATGATAGGTCCATAATTTCTAAATCGAGTCTAATACAATATAGAAATAAACAGAAGCGGCAAAACGAGCATTGTTACCCAACGAACACAGAACATCTGGGTGATTCGGAGATGGGATTGGCAAAAAAAAAACTACAAAAACTAGTTTGAAGTAGTAGAGGTCTCAACGAATAGCATGAAACTGACAAGAAAAGCTCCCGCTTCCCGCTGTGTGTCTGTGGCTTGGTCAATCCGGGTGTAGTAGGCAAAAAGGCAGACAAAGCCGCTGTCTACTCAAGAAAGGAAAGTTGGAAACGAGTATGTACCAATCCGGAACGAACACAACTTTGATTTTCCCAGAAGAAAAGGTTACGGAGCAAAAAATAAACATTGTTTGTTTAAAACTGAAAATTAAACATATTCACTAGAAAGCCAATGAGTTGCGAAAGCATTCATAATAAATGAATTTATTTGAATAAAAATATATTTATGTATATTTACAGAACAAAAAACACACTGTATAACCATACTACATAGTACAATGTTAATTCATCTTTTTTTTGTTCAATTGTTGATTTTGTATAATGAAGAGGGGCATATGTTTTCCATGCGTTTTGAGCTAAATAAGTTCTTTTCATTAGTTGGGCAATTCGGAAATTTGTATTTATGCTTAAGCAATCTTATTTGAATGTTCTTTAAATTGTATTCATTGCCCGCTTCAACTAGTTTTTTTTTGCAGGTTTGTTGCGTTTTCTCGTGTTTTCATCATCATCTAAACAGCTCCACCGTTGCATATTTATGAAAATATTATACGGAAATTGAAGAGCGGAGTTGAAATTAAATGTGGCAGATACGAGCAATTATCTATAATGATCCGCCCTCAAAACATGTTACCGCAGTCGCACAACGGTTATCGTCGGATATACCTGCTTCCTCCACATCTACGTTCGTATAAACATTTTCCATACAGTAAGTTTCGATATGGTCAGTCAGACAGATCCCGAACAAATGACTTCGGTGTCTGTTGCCCACATGAAAATGTGTATGTTCCTTTATGCAAATATGATAGGCGCATAAAATGAACCATATTCGGATTTTTTGTTGCTTTCTCATCCCGTTGTTTTGACGTGTTTTGGCTGAATATATGCAAACTCACATCGAGTGTTCATTGTTTACATGCAACACATGTGGCAACCAGGAGTTTCAGTATTTATTTAGTTCGGTATGTTATACAGCAAATTCTGCAATTAACCTAGAGCCAGGTCGAAATGATTCTCATTTTAAGAGTCTTGGAATTTAGTACATCAGTGGAAAGATCTAAGGTTTTCTTACGCATTCATCGTTTGACTTCCCTTTCGGGTATTGTCTAAGCTCCGCATCGTTACTTTCATTGTTTCATTCTGTCATGAGATCACGCAAATACGTAAAAGAATTTTTTTTAATAATTATTATATTTTACTATATGTCATTAATAAAACGGCAATGCTTATGTAAACAACAGATCATGACATAAAAGCAGGCGGACTCTTCCGTGGAGAGGATTTTTTAGTTCTTTGGTTTCACTGAAGTGCCTTGCCCGCCGACCCTCTAGCCTATTGATCTATTGCTTTGCATTTTTTGTCTGTTTGTTGTCACCAGTCACTACGTTTTGTTTAAAGAACATTGAGTCACACAAGCCACACCATTTTTGTTTTACTTGTAATATGTTTCTTACTTCATCCTGCGTTTTAAATTTTTTTCCCGCACAATCTCACAGCAGCGAAACAGCATCCCGACCTGTTTCTAAATCGCCCGTAACAAAAAAAAGCCCAATACTCCTGCATTTACTCCGATAAGAAGCTTCTCTCAGTCAATGTCGCACAATATTATCAATTATGAAAGTACAACCATG
The DNA here is from genome assembly GCA_036852015.1 of Pelodera strongyloides. Taxonomy (NCBI): domain Eukaryota; kingdom Metazoa; phylum Nematoda; class Chromadorea; order Rhabditida; family Rhabditidae; genus Pelodera; species Pelodera strongyloides. The sequence continues at coordinate 69,190 of JAANDG010000384.1, read as the reverse complement.
TATATTACCTTACATTGGTCCCTAACACTTGTATTTTTGCTCAATGTTTTCACAAAAAAAATATTCGTTTTCTCAGTTCACTACTAGAAATTAAGCGCTTATCTTTTTATCTTATTTAGTTTTATTCAGACAGGGTCAACACATCATCCTAGGTGGGCTAGCCAAACCTATAAATTGATAACGCTGTTTTCCCCCAACCAATTAGCCGTAACCTTGCACGGTTTTCTAATAATAGGATTTCAATATTGCTGAAACTAATATATTGTATACAGATTTATAACTAAAGATATCTTTGTTTCTCTTTTCAATCTTCTTTTACTTAACTGATTTTGTTGCAGGAAAATGGTTGTCCGCTACAAACTCACTTACTTTGATATGAGAGGTGCGTGACTTGTTGTACATATATGTAATAGAAGCCCACGATCTTTTTTTCTCGGAGCATACAATCCTTAAAACTTAAACACCATTCTAACTTTACGTTTCTGGGTTTTTCGGTCGGCAACATTTATCGTAAAAAAACTACAAAAAAGTGCGTGTATGTTTTGCATATTCGCATTACATATACAATATTGTGTTATGTAAATAATCCTAAAACATATAGGCCTTGGGGAGCCCATTCGGTTGTTGCTGGTTGACAACAACATTCCATTTGAGGAGAAACGGTACACCAAAGAGGAAAACGAGGATTGGCAGAGGAACAAAACGAAATACGTGAGTCACTCTACCATATTACAAACATTTAAACCTCGGATTATGTTTTCAAACAATAATTTAAAGCAAAGGAAGTAAATAAGTAGGTTATAATTTATTTGTGTTTCAGGCTTTTCATCAGTTGCCATGTCTTCAGGATGACGACGAGTGTATTGTGCAAACTGGTGCAATTATGAGACATTTGGCTAGAAAGCATGGTTTGTTGACTTCCTCATATAAGAGTCCTGCCATTTTCATCCAGCGTGCATGGTTACCTCCAACACAACAAAATATAGTTTTCCGGCAGCATGTTCATTTTCCATACACATATTCATTACTTTATAGATGGAATGTGAAACTTCTGGACTATAACTTAATCACTCCATTATTGTTCAGGTCTTTATGGTCGAACAGAGTGTGACCACACGTTCGCTGATATGTTCTACGAGGGAATCAAGGATTTGCATTCAAAATACGCACAAACAGTCTACTGTGGAGAGGACGAAGATTTTGTACGGTTGTTTTTCTTGCTTTATTATGTTTGATTACACTTGAATGCCTTTTCAGCCTTATAGTGTACTAGAAAATAGCTCTTGACGAAAATTAAATTGCGGAAATTGTTTATTCCGCGATGGCACTTCTAACATGATGTGTATTATTTCAGGAGAAACTAAAGAAGCGGTTTTTGACCGAAACACTTCCGGCTGCACTGGGAATGCTTGAAAAATTGATCAAGACCTTTGAACATGGAGAGCATTTTATTTTGGGAGAGAGGGTGAGTGCGTGTTTTGTTACGCTGATGATCTAGTTCAAGTGTCTCGGTTTTGGATGATTTGCACATTGACGTCATCGTAACTATAGGAAAGAAGACAATTGCGTTTTGGAAGCTGCCAGTTTTAGATCAGTTTCGTGGACTATTTCCTGTTCGAAGAATTGGATAGTCTTCTCAGTCTTGATCACACTTGTCTGGAGAACTTCCCTGTCTTGACAGCATACCACAGCCGAATGAACCAGCGCTCGTCATTGCAGGTAACTCGGTTTCCTTCTCAAAGTCTTGACTTTATAAAACCATATATTATAGTTGATTTACGTTTAGCTAGGAAACTACATGAAGAGTATGCTGAACTTGATATTGTAAATACCAATTATTGCAAGCCATGTGCAGAAGCAAAATACGATGCGTTGAGAGAGGATGGTTTGTTTTGAATTTTTCAGACACAACACCAATCAGTCATTGCTTTCTATTTAGAACCACCTGATGCGTCGTGCTGCAACAAAAGTGCCAATCAATTGGTCGGGTCACGCGAATTAATCGGAATTGGTCTACTTCGCTAATAGTTCCCGAACAATTGATTACAGAAAGAGCTTTTTTCTTATTTTTTTTTGTTGCTACGTTGTCAGAAGCACTTGTTATTCTTTATTATACATTGCCTTAAACCCTTCGCTGTGATATTCACCGCCTTTCAAATGAGATTCATCATATATAGTAGGATGGCTTCGTTTTTACATGTTTTGTTCTAAGAAATGTGTTTCCTCTTTATAAGCAAAACAGTGTATTTCAAAACGAATAAAAAGTTTAATGTCGGACAGGACGCTGTGATTTCCAATTTTTATTATTTTATGCCACAAATATCGGCTGTTTTACAAAATTGTTATATGTCGACTACCATGCACATATGTTCATTTGCTTGCGCGAAAATAAAGTCCCTAAAACCAGTTACATAATTTGATATACATTTCGAAGAGTAGACGTCTCCCTTTTGCTCTAACCATAAGCCAGGTATTGCGAGGAAGTTGAATTTCAGGTCCTTAATAGCTCGGCTGGTCAGTTATGAGGCGCAAACTGTGTGATTTTTGGATTAACTTATCAGTGAGAGGTCACGCTGATTAGAAATGAACCTTTGATGTGAAAGTGTTAAGTCTGGCGCTCAAACATACGCGCTAGATTTATCTTGTACAAATATAGCATTTCGTCATCTCCATATACATTTTTTTAAATCGAGCATGTCGGAACTATACAACGTATGCCTCAGTAGTTAGCTTGCTTCAGAATTTCAGTGCTGGTTTACTACGTTTTGGGAATAACAGATTTTTTTTGAGACACACAGAGTTCAAAGGTGATATAGGCAAGTGACCATTCGCTGGTGGCATTTTTCGCGGGCTGTCTGTCAACTTATTGATAACACGGGTACCCGGCGGTCAATCTCTAAATAAGGTATTCGACTGATAACAGCGTCCCATCTGTGGAGCCAAATAAAAGGCACAAACAAGCTCGGATACAATCAGACGTTACTTCCTTTCGTCCACAATTCTGGTACACATGGTCAGTTTGCCTTTAATTATTATAGTTGTATTGCATAATAAGTACTGTGCATAAAACACTTGCGGTGAATGAAGTATACGACTGTGCGAGATGTGTTGTAGCGGTATTCATGGTGAAAATATCGATCAGTATTTTGTTGGAAACTCGTTAACAATTTTAGAAGTTCGTCCTTCTTTTGCTGGTGGCATCTGCCACAGCGCACCGAACGTGGACTGAGGATTCCGATTCCGTGGAAACCTTCCAAGTTCAGAGCCGCGGAAATAAGGTCTCAGTGCTCGGTGAGTCTCATTGTTTAATGCTTTAAAACAAAGAAGTCCACAGAGTTTTTCAAATATTTTTCTTACATTTATATTGAAGGTTTCATGGTTTTCTTTCAGAGCAATTCCGCAACCGTCAGGTGCCTCTGCACGCTGAGAAGCTCGAGGGTGACGACTTGATTGAATATGTGAATAGCGCACAGAAATTGTGGAAGGTGCGAATTTTTGTTGCTTATCCTCAGTCCTCGGCCTTAGGCTTATTTTTCTAGGTAGTATTGTAATCTCCCTTTCCATTATGCATGTTTATTTTCTTCTATTTATAGTGAACTTTCCAGGCCAAGCGTCACCACCGCTTCAGCCGTTACTCCGATCGTACCAAGTATGGACTGATGGGTGTAAACCACGTCAAGCTGTCTGTCAAGGCTAAGAAGTACCTCTCTCCCACTAAGGACCTGGACATGTATGTCCCAGAATCCTTCGACTCCAGAACCCAATGGCCTGACTGTGATTCCATCAAGCTTGTCAGAGATCAAAGCTCATGTGGTAGGTTTTCTCCTTTTCTTATGTCATTAGTCCCAGTTTTGCCGATGCGTCCTACCACTCATAGTAAATTCCCGGACGTCTGTTATAGGCAAAATTTATGCTATATTTATCTTTTAGGTTCATGTTGGGCATTTGGTGCCGTTGAAGCCATGTCTGACCGTATTTGTATTGCTTCGAAGGGAAAGATCCAGGTCTCGCTTTCGGCCGACGATCTCTTGGCTTGCTGCAAGAGCTGCGGATATGGGTGAGCTTCTTTTACGACTACCCAGCGAACTTTCTCGTTGTGTTTCGAGCACAGACCTGTCATAATTTACCTCACTTGCACCGGACTGCCATCAATTCCACTTAATGACATGTCCAACTGACTGACTGATTTGGGTTCATTAGCCTTAAATTGTGAAAGACATACCGTGATTGCTTCTCGCTATCAACAACTCAAAAACTGAGTAATAAAGGACGCTAGGTGATAACGCCGTGCTCGTAGTACCCAAACCGCCTGATACCAACGGTCACATGATAATTCGTAAACAAACAATAGAAGGAAGAAATTTGGGGTAAAATTGTTAGAGATCAGTGGTTTGGCAGTAAGCCAAGAAATAACTTCAAAAATTTAGATGTGACGGAGGAGACCCGCTGAGTGCATGGAAATACTGGGTAAAGGATGGTATCGTTACTGGATCAAACTACACCACCCACCAAGGATGCAAGCCCTACCCGTTTCCTCCCTGTGAGCACCACTCTAACAAGGCAAGGGCTACTTTTTTGCGCAGTTGCCTTGATTCTGCATGTTTCTCTACCGGTTGAGTCTAGGCCTTGAAATCAGGAACCTTCTTTCTGATCAAATTTAAACTTATACAACTTTCAGACTCACTACGATCCATGCAAGCACGATCTCTTCCCGACCCCCAAGTGCGAGCACAAGTGTATGAACGGATACGATAAGGAGTACAAGTCCGACAAGTTTTTTGGTGAGTTACGCCTGGAAGTGACTACACTGATTGGAAGACTCGACTAATTAATCTCTCCACGAATATGCCTGAAGCCCTGAGAATACGCAAAATACCTAAATTTAGGAAAGTCCGCCTACGGAGTTAAGGACGACGTCGAGGCCATTCAGAAGGAGATTCTCACCCACGGCCCCGTGGAAGTGGCCTTCGAGGTTTATGATGACTTCCTCGACTACGCTGGAGGAGTCTACGTGGTGCGTTTCTGGTTTAATGTTCTTCCTGAATTTCGTTCAGATTACCAATTCCCTTTGTGAAAACCCATTATCTACAATGTAGACACTATTTGTCTGGAATATGAAATCTGCGTTTCAGCACACCGGTGGAAAGCTCGGAGGTGGTCATGCTGTCAAGATGATTGGATGGGGTGTTGATAAGGGAATCCCTTACTGGCTGGTAAGTTCGCAATGTTGTTTTCTAACACATGAAATATTTGTCGGTGGATCATATAGTAAACGTCGATGTGTATCTTGATCATGGTTATTCTACTTGGTTGCAGGTTGTCAACTCGTGGAATGATGATTGGGGTGAGGATGGTCTCTTCAGAATCATCAGAGGAGTTGACGAGTGCGGGTGAGAATTCAAATCGTATACTAATTTATGTCTAAACCCACGTACCTACGTCGATAGGGTTGTTTGCCTAGCACGACAATTCATTTGAACTACTCAAACGAATATATAACCAACTTTCAGAATTGAATCCGGTGTAGTCGGTGGCGTGCCCAAAGTTCCGGATACCAATGCTTTCGGCAGATACAAGTGAGTCGTGCTTACCTTATTATTTAATGTCGGAATATTGTGCGGCGGAAGGTAAAATGGCTGGAACGAATCTTGAAATGAAGAGTATTTTGCATAATCCAACTCAAATGTATTCTTCTACCTGCAAGAATGTAATTAAATTCTAACCCACAATCAAAATAAACACAAACAAAACCAACTTTAGGTACCATGTCTCCAAGCGCAACTTCTACGATGACGACCACGATGATAAGTTCTTCTAAGAAGTAGATGATGCGTATTCACCACCCCTAAATTATTCCCCCTCGCTTGTATATTTATCTGCAATACTCAGAGTCATAAAGTTTGAAAAGCGTAATAAATTATTTGTTACAATTTACAGTACATACATCTGAAATGAGTTTCAACTCCGTTGATACGTTTAATGTTTTTATTCCAGCACAACATCGGGCAATGTTCAAGTGCGAAATGAACAATATAGAACATGAATAGATCATAAAATTATACTATGAGTGAGGCAAGCAAACGTTTGCAAAGTGATACATAAGGCAGCGTTATAGTTAAATGACAGTATTGGCTCTACTTTTATTTCTTTAGGTAAATGATGTTTTAAAGTACTGTGTATGTTGAGAGATACGAAAAAGACTGTATAGAACATGCTAAGAAAATTGACAGTGAACACTATAAAAAACAGGTACAATCAAACTGGTCTGCTACGGATCACGAGCCTAAAAAATACATAAATTACGATAAAAATAAGAAAAACTGGTGCACACAAATTAGCAAAAATGACACTTGATGCTACAAGAGCGGAGTAAACTGGTGTAGTTTTCGTAGTACCAAGCATGTCCCGTTTAACTCGGAGTTTAATTCAAAAGAATAGTCGGTCAGTAAACATTCGTTAAACTAAAGATGGAATCAATCCGCAACTCAGTACTCAACAAAGGTAAGGTAAAATAAACGATAAGGATAAAATTCAGCACATATAGACAACATTATGCAACGGTCGTTCAATACCTAGAAAACAAGCAATACTCAACAAAAACTTATAAATTACTCTCATAATCAATCAAAGGGCGAATAAAGGAAAATGCATAGTATGGAAAAACTTCACAACTTCACATTGTTGACTACTTTCATTTCTAACGGTATTTTGAAATACAAAAAAAAACATAGACGCATAAAAAAGGAACACATCAGTGCCTATGTACATCATGGAATGTTGATGAAGCATGTATAACTGAAAATAATGAAATGTCAGTGTTAAGTGGAACACTGACATGAAAAGAGGCAATTTTTGTAATGTAACACCATTTGAGTAGAGTCCGTAGTATAGAATCCCGTATAATTCGGGAACATTAGAGATTATTGATTGAAAAAAAACGAAAGAAATCAATGAGGCAGGAGTGGGAAGAAGGGCAAACCTAGGCAATGCATATAATATTTTGAGATTATATTTTAAATTAAGAAATTAAAGGTCACTTGTCCTGAATTAGAGACAGTTTCGATCTATATAGCGGAGTTTTGAACAAACCATCCAGAAAAATGACTATATATATCGATGGAATAAATAGAAAATAACGCATAAAATATGCCTTGTCACAGTGTGTCAAAGGCTCTGGCAAGGCAACGGCTAGCTCATCACACACAAATCGTAAACGAACAAGTAAAACAATAAAATAAACAAAGGCGCAGTAAACATCGGTAACACAGAAAGCTGTCACATGGAGCATATAAGGAAAATTTGAATCAATGCACACTTCATTTAAAGAATGTAAGCAGGTACTAATTTCTTCGACTCTCGTAGCATCTCCGAAAGAAGCGAAGTATCAACTTCGCCGAGGTTGAATCTATCGTACAACAGCTCTTGCGAAGCACGGGCCAGGTTTCTGAAATTAAGAATATTGCAAACTGAAACAAAGTAAGAAACACCAATTATTTCAAAATGTCATTTATTTTCGATATTCTGTACATGTCATTTTGAAGGCCGTGTGTCAGCAATTCTTCCCTGTTTTATTTGACCATACCGCCGCCGTAAGTCCGTAAAAACGTGCACCTAGCGGTTTGGCATGAAAAAGCCCAAGGTTTTCGAGGACCAGTGGGAGAGTGGAAAGAAAATCGCGTTAGATGAAAAAGTGAAATTGCCTCATAGCGCAGAATGCTTTTTGCCCGACAGTTCCCGGAGTTTTTGCCTTGTTTTGCTGCCAGTCGAGGATTTCAATTAGCGGTTGCGCGCCCAAGGTTGCACAGGAAATAAATGGTACGGAAGAAAATGGTTCCCACGTACAACCATCAATCGAATACCACGGGACTTTTTGCATGGCCCAACGAAATCTTTGCATCAAAATTTGTGGGCAGCTATACCAGTTCACCCCTCTCTTAATTGTCAATGGTAGGCTGGGCCGAAAACTAGATTGTTTCCCCGCTACTTGGTCAGTTGATTTGCATAATCTGTGTTCTACCCTTAGGACATTTCCTTAATTGCCTTCTTAATTGCATCTCAGGAGATTTGAAGTAAGAGGGATTAGGAGTGCAACAGTTATACGGTCAGCTAAGGAATACAATAGGAGAAGACCCCCCTCCTACCAGCTATACAATATGCAAATCCCTACCAAACAATACCTTGTACATTACGATAATGAGGGCATGCGACAGCGCCCAGTGTTTTCCGTTTAGGGCGCCCTGAGAACTTGGGACCCTTCCACGGGTAATTACGATTAGGCGTTCAAATGGCACCCATCATTACCTATACGCTCAACATTTACGGCCCAAAAGCGCATCCATGGAGTCATTTGCATTTTACAATTTGGGAATGTGTCCTCACTTGACATCGTGAACATTGCAAAGCAGAGCTGTTTATGACAAGTTTTTTTTTGTCAATATGAATAATTACCCAGTTGTTAGATCTTCTGACTAAGCACTTGATTTTAGAAATGCTCAAAGAACGAGCGAATCATGTAACGAAACGTGCAAAATGGAACAGATAGCTGGCCGTCCCCTCAATAATTACCGGCTCTCATTAAGGTGATGTTGTGCTATGGCATTTGGGAACTGGAAACCTTTGTGATGTGTGGGCGGCTACCACTAATTACAGGTCGTCTATGCATGAGGCTAGGCCAAAAAGTTGATGTAAAGTGCCTGAAAGTGGGGTCAACGGTGCTCATTGATTCTCCCAACGTCCCAAATATTAAACGTAGCGTTGTTTAAAATAGCTCACTCAATCTAGTTTCCCTTAAACAGTGACTCGTAGTTTAGCAATGTCTACTGTACTGAGTTCTTCTTTTGTGGCGCCCCGATTTGAACCCTGGCCCCCCGTGTGCATAAAAAGGAGATTTCTTTCTACTGCGAAGGACTGATGGAAAGGAAGACTACTTGAGAGAATTGCTCTCGAGAAGGAGAGAGAAAGAGTGCTATAGAGAGCCTGGGCTGCCATGCATCCCTCTAACTTTAGGTCAAGGTCTGTGCCCACTAGGTACTCATCCTGCACACCCACTAGCACACAAACACCAACAAGGAACCGGATATCGATTAGTTAAGATAAAAAAGGTCTAGAAATTAACAACGGCTAAGTGACCAAGATACCCAGCTTATAAGGCAGAAAATATGACCTATAAAGTGAAATTTTATTATATGTCAACTTGCATGCATAGATATTGTATGTATCTATTCATTCCTCGCGATCAATTCTCGCGATAAACTACCCCAGTAAAATCACCGGATACTCATTAGGCAGCTAATCTTCAAGTTGGAAATCCTATTACTGTGCCTCTGGGCGGAGTGGGATACCGTACTGCAGGCCAATGTCAAGGTGAAAGGGTCAAAGCTGTTTCCATTCGGGAAACGGGGGGCAGTGTCCCAATTTCCGATCAGCGCGTTGCAGAAAAGAACCACTCCTTTTTTTCAGCGACACGTTACGTAATCACAAAAAAATGTCAGAAAGGATAGAACATTGATTGACTGGTGACTGGTGATGCGGGACATATTCATGTGAAGGAAAAGCTAAGGTATTAGATAAGAGGATCGACAAAAGGAGCATGTATGATGCAATAATATATTATTATGGCCTACCGTAATTGTTGGAAGATGTCATACAACGGAAGCTGATGTGGTTGCGACGTGTGTCTGTATTCTCCCCACGCGTGCAACAAACTGTTCCGAATTTGCGCCACCGAACCCTTGTGCTTTGCACGATGTTCGCCTAAAAATCGTATGTATATTGGCCATGCTTCTTACTTTTCGTTACACTTTGGCTTATGCTCCCTTACATCCTAATGTATGAAAGTGAATCCTAGCTTTCCAGATTTGCCTCTAGTGAAATTGAAAAGGCGCGAAAAGTCTAGTGCTCTCACTTTCTTGCCACAGGAGTGCCGCTAAAGTGCTACAAAAACGAGCCTGCGGGCATGATTAGCGCGAATTTTCCTCACTCTTTCTAGCCGAAAACTAGGTCTCTTCTAATAGTGCTCGGCACTACACTGCCTGATTTGGCAGACAGGCTTTGTGACGAAAAGTGAGAGTTTCCGATCATTTAGCTTCTTATGTAGGCTATTGCAGTAGACTTAACACCTGAGTGCCTTTGAGGCACATTTAGTTTGGAAACAGATGAAACTGGCTTCGAACACGATCATGTAATTAAAGCAATAAAATCCGTTTAGTGTTTCTTCTATGTGGTTTCGTCTTTTCAACATAATATTCGCAACAATTACAGAAGAATATTATTACCTTCTTCATTGAATAGGGCCAGGAATCTGAAGGCAGCAAAGTCGAAACGGTCGAATCCAAACTGTTGTAATCTGATTACCAGCTCCTGCCATTTTGCCAAATGGTTTGCGGATCCCAATAGAGCGATCATGCCCATTGGCACACTACAAAGTAAAATAATTAGTATGAATGAAAGTAATGATCACAAAAAGAAGTAATACTTTTACAATGAGCTTTTCAGACAGAGAGCCCTCTCCTAGTCTCCTTTTCACAGTGCACTCCGCAATTTGATGGTTGTACCTGTTGAACTTTTCAACAAAGTGCATCAAGAGAGCGGAAAGAACAAATTTCATTTTTGAATGCCTATCTCTCTTCATAACTACCGGGTGGCTCTAAGCAAACGAACTAAAAAGTAAATTTTTTAGCACCTCTTCAAAACTTATATGGTGCCTTATTCGTTGGAAAGCAGACATTTACGCAAGCTTTTTTTCTTCAAGGTCGCTCGGATAAAACACAACACAGCGAGGATCACAGGAGGAAGGGAGAGGATCAAGATTAGCATTATTCCCTGACACCGATATATTGCATGTGACTGCGGTATTGGGCAATAGTAGGAGTACATCTATCAAAACAAGCAAAAAAACGTCTCGATCTATTGGATAGATAGTGGATGAGGAACACCGAGACACATATGATTGATGTTCAAAACGAGAGATGTAGAACAATGCAGTGCAACATACTCGACATTGTTCTGGACTTGAAGTTGAAGGACAGGCGGCACGAGATTCCGTACGATGGCATAGGTAAAATCGAGCAGATGAATCATTGCCCAGGATGTTTGAAGCAGGGCTGTCTTATCCTCCATCTAGAAATTGCCGTACATTTACAAAGTCAAGTATTTTGTATCCTAAATTTGGCTTAAAATATTTTCCTATCTAACTATGCTAACTATATAGTAGTTGTATAAACAGGTTGTTGCATATATTACCATATTCCCACGTTCATACAGTATGCGTATTACGACAGGGCGGCACGTTGGGCCACCTAATTGTGTGTATGTGGGTGTTGCACAATGTGTTGTGTTTATTGCGCGTGTACCGCTTTGTAAACGGATGCTCTGGCGGCGCCTTTGATTTGTCAACACAATTGCCAAGACAATTCAACGCTATTTGAGAGTGTTTGCGAGCAATTAGCACGGGATTGACCGGTTACTTCCGGGCACAGTGTCGCACCTTGCCCACCGCTAAGGATAAAGACAATACACACCGGAAAACTGACTGCATGTATTATTCAACGAAAGAAAGCGCACTGACCTCCAGATGATCAAAGTATGGGGCCACTTTGGCCCATTTCACAATCTGATTCAAATTGTCCTCGAGCACGTAGATTGAGAACATAAACGGTTCCATTGAATCGCAGCTCTTATTCAACAATTCAATTATCCGAGAGTCGTTTGGTATACATTCGGCCAGAGTGGCTATTGTGGGATGCCTAAAAGCAAATATCATTTGAGAATAAAAACTTATTAACGTCAGTATTCTATACACATAGTTGAGTGGGTATACTCTCTTATAATTGAATGTACTCACTTTGCATTGTAGATGACGTTATCAAATGATTTCTCGGTCGGCACAGCGCAAACGGGCAGAAGTGGCGACGATCGGTTCGATCCAGCGGATCCTGCAACCAGGACGGCGCTAAGGGCGCTGTGTAGCGGAGACGGGTGCAGTGTGGCGGTAGTTGCGGCGACAGTCGGCGGCCGCGTGGCGGACGCCGCAACCGATGCGGCAGGCATGCAGATCTTCTTCGGTCCTGCACGTGCGGAAACAGAACTCTTAGAAGAGACTGACGTGCGGTCCCGGCACGAATCATGCAAATTTTGAATGAATTTCAATTTTCTACGTACTGACAAATTGTAATGAAAGCCAGAGCTGCATGCACTCTTAAAGCAAAACAGATTACAATTTGTCAGTATGTTAGAGATACTACGAAAACCGAATAAAATGAAACGCCGGGACCAGAAAAATAGACCGTTTTCACTTCTAAATATAATGAACGAAATACTATCTAATATTAGTCATCAATAACTCAAAAAGAAACATGGTTATGAGTGTTTTTGTTATAATGTGAAGACGGCCTATTTGTGAAACTGTGCTTTGGTAGTGATATCATGCCGAAGAACTAGGGAAACTCAAAATATGTCTACGAGTGAATTCATGCAAAAACACAAGGATGGTGTATTGAATTTTGAAGAGTGCATGCAATAAACATCAACACGTACTTGTGTGATTGAAAAAAAATAAGAGGTTCATGTCGTTAGCACACAATCAAACCAATAACACTCTTACCTGAACTGGATGCGCTCAATGCCGCCATCGGCAGCATACTGGCGTATGTTGTCGTGGGCTGGAACGCGGAGTAGTCTTGTAGCGGAGGTTGCGAAAATTGCAAATGATCTGGGTACCGGTAGCTGAACCTGAGACTGAAAAGTAGACATTTACTGGTGTTCAGAATTTGAGTATACTTGTAGAAACATGTAGAAACATATAATTGTTAAGTTGCAATCACGTTCTAGATAAACTACAATATTGAAAGATTAAAATTCTTACTCAAAATGTTCAGCCTTGATTGGATGGTACACATTGTTGAATTGGTGTGCCCGGAGCAGTGGATCTTCAATTGAAGAACCGAGGATTGCTGCAAGACTGTCGCAGTTGGGAACGTAACCAGCACGGGAAACGACCACATCTGAAACAACGACACCCTCATTCGATCGGCCGCTAGTGAAAAGCACAGTTCGGATACTCAACAATCAACGTTTACCTGTGAGAGGGTGTCGCCGTTTTAGACGTGACGTTTCTTGTCTTTGAATTGCATTGAAATTCCACAGACATATGTAACGACAATTTAATACGAGTATACTGAAGAACACAGAATATGTAAGAATAGCAATAACTCACTTTGCGGTGAATGCGTAGACGTAGATGACAGTGTTGGAGATTGCAGAAGGGTGTCGTATTCCGATTTCAACTTTTGAGCACTATCAAAGTATTGAATGTGTGCCGTTTGTGCTTGATCCGGTGTGCTAAATTATGGAAATTTATTCACCACTGACTACTATCACATTCCAGAGTTCATTAAAAACATTTACATATTGAATCAACCAAATATTGAAACTATGTATTCTAAACCTGTATATATATATTTATTTGTTTATATTTTAGTGATTTTCTCCCGAATGGAAAACTCGTTGTGTGTCTCAAGGGAGAAAAAAAACAGAGATCCCTTTCTAAAAAGGGTTCTCTATCATTTATTTCCTGAGAAAAAACTTTGCAGTGGCACATAAATAGTTGATTACTTGCATCATCGATCCACTCTCTGCAGAGAAGTGATACATCAAAGTGAGTTGTCTTTAACCTCAAGGTCGCAGAACTAACATAATTAAGGAAGAAAATCAATAATGATAATTATCGATTACCTGCTTGTTACATGTGCTTCCATTTGTGCTTGTGTGAAGAAGGCTGATGCTTGCTGCGGTTGTGTTGCTCCACGAAGGGCCAATCGCTGCATCCGTTGAGCCCTGTCTCTTTTATAATATGACCCAAACTTGTTTCGTCCTCCTCGCATGCGGTCCTCACGAACGGCTGAAAGAACACACTGGTTGAGCATTCTAATTAACACAGGAATGTCCCCGTCCAAATAGTCGTCATTAGCCTTCCGGCTCCATGCACAGCAATTTTGTTTGGTTGTTTTGTGTTCATAGTTCTCTATTTGCGCCTCTCCAAACGCACTAGCTATTGTTTTGTTGAACCCTTTAATTATATGCAGCCACACCGGCATGTGGCGCACTACCGTAAGCCGTAGTCGGCTGTCCTCAGCCGGGTCCTTCCCTACGTCTCACCGGAGAACACATACTGAGCCGCGCTCTCTAGCACCGGAGCCACTCTGCGACTCATTCCACCCAGTACTCTTTCCAATGGGTACTGTCGCTCTCCGATTGGTCTCGTTGAATGGTCGATGTCCCATTCTGACCGGATCAAGTACCATCCAAAATCCGACACTCTACCCTTTTCGGCACCAGCATAGGCATGAAAAGGTACCGCATCCGCCTATCGTTCTCCTATTCTCGCCCCAAACCCGTGAGAATGGTGCCATAATTAGTAGGTTGCGATGCTAGCCACCATGGAATTTTGCTTTGTTACGACATTATTAGGGAAAATATTTCCTTTTGAAAATACTATCATGAATTGAATGATTTCCCCCTCTTCAAATAAGTACTTGTGGAAGTTTTTTTCATAGATCTCCCTTTCCCAAATAGAATGGACACGAAGTAGAAAAGAGGGCGCAGTAAAGGTAGAGCAGTAAAATGTTGGGAGCACTACCGTAGTAGACCACTAAAAGAAATGGTTCACTGGCCGCATGGGCAAGAGAACACGGCAGGCAAGGAACGTACAGACTTGATATTGGATTGAAAAAGTGTGGAAAGAAGTGGGTTGTGAATAAAAAAGGCTGACGGTGACGGGACCATAAGTTTGTCGAAAAATTCATGTTGCAATTTTTTATAACTTACCATTTCCAATATGGCATAGTCCCTTACATAATGTTATCTAATCAAGCCAGTTAATGTAATTCAATTTCCACCTATATATCAATTAGTGCCAACAATGAACAATCAGTCACTGTATGGGAGTAGGTCTTCCCATAATTAGTCGAGATATCTGGGCACGATAACTGATAGTCTGACCCGCGCAACTATTCTACTTAGACCCTCCCTGTCGTTTACGATCGAGTGGCTAGGCCTAGTATAGGTAGATAAAGATCAATGCTGGATCAACCAATGCGGCAAGTTGCCTTTCAACAGCATCTGAATGCAAAAGTCAATCGATGAGAATTATGTGCACTGATACTTATATATATTGAGTTAACATTTGACTGATTTTAATTCGTTACTCTCGGCCCAACTCCATGCCACCTAACAGCTAACTCTTTGGTTGTGCTTCGCAACACAGGTATTTCACTCGGTTCAAATCAGTAGGAGAGCACACCCAGAGACACACACTCAAATAGCTCTCAAAGCCGAGAATCGATTTTACTCGACCGGTTTTTTTTCTGTGCGTGTGTAGAATCCAACTGTGGCTGTGGGTAGCGCGAGCGTTTTGTGCCGTTGACGACCCGCAGTTCCCCGCCAGAGAAGGAAAGAAAAATTGAGGAAATAAGGAGAAAGAAGCTGAATGTGCAAGCAAGCAGCATACTGTAACCGTTGTAACTATGAGGGGCATAAAGTTCATGTGAAACTCTCTGCTTTAAAAAAAAAGACATCATGGCAGTTTGCCTAGAGCAAGGGCAATAATGACATAAGGAAGTAATTCAGATATAAACGTCCTTACATAAAATTGCGCATAGATAAAAAAAACAATACAAAAATAATAATAATATAAATTATATTTTTCACATACCTTCAGTCTTCATCCCTTGTTCGATGCACTTGACAAATCTGCATCTGGGGCATCGTTTTCGGCACGTTTTGTCCACGGGACAATTCTGATCGGCCGAGCATTGGTATTGCTAAAACGGATAAATACTCTACCCTCGTTATATTTGAAAATTTGAACCTTAACGTTGTGGCAGGCTCATCGGTGTTGCAATCTGATATCCCTAGCTTTTCTAGACTTTGGAACGACGACTACACAAAAACTGCTTAACCCTCCCCCCGGGCGGCTATGTTTTTCAAGGCTTACAAATCCGCGCCTCGATTCGACATAAATTTGTGGCGTGTCACCGCTTGCTCCGCGCAGCACACGTTACGCAATTGGAGGAGAAAGCTTGTTTCTTGTTTGCAATTCGCCTATCACGACACGAAAAGAGATAACAAGCGAATAGTGGAAAAGTGTATGCAAATTTGGGCAATAAAGACGAGGAATCGAGGAAAATTGCGTTTGAAAGAGGCTTAAAACTCATGGCATTTTAGAGGCGACTATTTAAAACTAAATTAGGTACTTAAAACATGGTTGCTAGTTTTCACATATGTTAAGCTTTATATGGTTCGACTGTGCTAATATTGCAAAAGTCGCGGATTTTACAACTGTTATCGGAAATAATCGCAAGAAAACTTATTGGCGTCTTGAGTGTAAACTTCTAACAAAAAAGACAAAAAAAATGTAATAAAGAAATAGGATACATCACAATTTTTTCGTTATGTAGACGATATTATAGCAGAGGCTGTCAGGAGTCAAGGTGCGAAAAAAAAGAAAAAGAATCTCCTGCGGAGGCAAACATCTGGTACCTATTGACTGAGGGCCTTTGCACTACAGTAAGACATGTCGCGGGAAAAAGTCGAGAGAAGGATAAAATGGGCCGGTATAGTGATAATATTAACAAATGAATGTAATAGCCAATATCAGTGTGACGTAGCAGCAAGGAACAGTAATCCAGAATAAACAACGAGAGTCATAAGTACTCAGTGTCGCCACATACCTTCTTGTTCTGCACAGTCCTTTTGAAGAAACCCTGAAATGCGTGGAGGTTAACCTGAGAGACAGTGCCGTGTTTGTGGCCTTGCGGTCTATCAGTTGGGGGCCAAGGCCTTTTCTACAAACTTTCTCTCTCTCTCGCCGCTCCAAGGATCTTCTACCAATCTCAGTCAGTCACTAAGGACACCGGATTTGATCGACATAGTGGGATGCGTATAATAAATAATACACATTCTACAATTTTTCTTGGGTGAAAAGCTAATTCGTATTCTTAAATGGGAAGAAAATATATGTAAGTCAAAGTAGGGATACGGAAAACAAGACTTTAAGTGCACCTTGCAGCTCTCGCATGTGAGCAATCCGTAGTGATATCCGGAGACCCGATCCCCACAAACGGGACAGGCTTCAGTGTCGAGAGCTGGCCTCTGGGGCTCAAAGCGAGCGGCCTCAGCGGCGAATGTCATCTGAGGATCACCCCTCAAGGCCGCCTCAACGCCAACCATAGCGAGCACTGGCTGCCGGTAAACGCGCCAGCGCTGCCTCCGCGCTGTCCTCTCCTCCGTCTCACCCATGTGCACAATCACTCGCCAACCATGATTCTCCGCCCACAGGTACTGTATGTTCTCTGTGGATCCAGCATCCCCTGATCTCCGTCCTCACACACTATGTCGTCGCTTTCCATCTCTACAGTCTCGCGATAATGCGTTCACTAAAAGTTCCACTATCTGCGCATCCAATAGATCTACCTGCCAAATTGCACCTCTGTATCTCTAATGATCTCTGTTGCAATGCTGCATACATACCGAAGAAGTATCTCGAGATGCCAAAGTGTATGAAAGTGTGAAATATCTGAATCTCTCAGGGTCATCTTGTCTTTAGCGCCCGGCTTTTCCTACTGTATGTTATCGGGCTTGGATGTTTGTCTTCGTTAACATACATAAACGGAAATTTACGGAAATGGGATATATTGTCATATTTGAAGAGAATATGTGTTAGTGTAAAACCCTTTCACATAGCGATTTGTTAGCTGAGACAAAACAAGAAAACGGGTAAAATAATCTCTGATAGACATTATTTTAGGGCACTTCCATGCGGTAGATCTATCGATGTTATGTGGAGTAATGTAACGTTTCCTCCCAACTGCATCAAGTTGAGGGCACCAAAAGCACCTAGGCTTTACCGTGAATTTTCCATTGGGCTCATTTTGTCTCAAGTTTTTTTTGAGAAATTGGAAGTTTTGTCAACTTGTTTTCTTTTTCCATCCACCTTCTTCGCACTCTATATTTTCTCCCATTTAATCTATGTTCGGTTTATGTTCAGCTCGTCTGACTAAGCACTACTTTTTTCTCGAAAGTAGCATAGTGACATAGAGCATGGGCATGCTCTGCCATACGACAATGGCTAATCGAACAGGTAGTCAACAATACATCGAAATATGTACACTCAAGTTGCATGTCACTGAATAGTTTAAAAACTGCAACAATGAAACAATAAACTGCAACAATAAACAATTGTTTAATAAGCATGTACGCATCTTATAGCAAGTCATTTCAGAGCATTCGTCGTTTGAGGAAAACCTGCTTTACACTTCATGCATTATTTTGAAAAATTGTAAATACTATGTATGTGTACTTCCGTCTGACTAAGTCTGAGATACACCCTTTTTTAGTCTTAAGATATACTCTTTTCTAGTTTCCATTCTCGAGTATTTAGCTGAACTAAAAGCTCTCATACTCTCGTCAAGAGCCAATTCTCCGCGTTACGGGTGCATTCTAGTGCTGGCAGTAAAAACTCAAATCTCCAAGCCTGCAACACCAGCTCACTACGGCAGACGCGCTTACAAAACCTGCTTAAAGAAAGTGCTATGGTGAAAGTGGATGCCAAGTTCTTCTTCAACCAATGCGCAAGAAAAGGTGAAACTTGGATAATTTAGGGACAGAAAAAACGCTAGGGACAGTGGGAAAGTGAGAGAACACCAAATTTAACTGCTTGGAGCCTGATCGCCTGTAAACTGTGGCATGCAAAAGAAGTGAGTGGCAGCTTTTTTCATTGAGGGAAATTTCCTTATTTAATAGTCTTGGGAAGATTTTTTCCATAGTTTGGGCTCGAGAACTATAGTCATAGACCTGATTTTTTTCTTATTACGGTGCATCACCTTTTGTTCATCTTTTATGATAGTAGGCCATAATAGAAGTATCATAAACTGCAAGAGGAGCTGGAAAATTCAAATTCTATAAAATTTCAAATTTCCTTGTCTGTTTGCAATCTCCGAAAACAATTCATGAAAATTGACCGGCTGCCACAAGGTGGAAATCTTAAAGAGAACGGCTGAACGCATTCATTTGGTATGAAAAACTGAAGGTCGTCAGGTAATCATCGCTGGCAGCCGATACACCAAAAGGCACCATCGGTGTACCAAAGCAAGAAGGGATTTGAAATGACCATTCCGTTAGGCCGCAAACAATGTTATAATTGGGACCGTAGTCTAGTTTTCCTGCGATTTTTCGAGCATTCGTGCCCCGTCTAATGAATGGCATATGTAAGCTAAAAATACAAATATTAGTCGTGAATATTTTTCGCACAACTTTTATACAATAGATGTTCTCTATTGACCAACTATAAGTACATTTGAGTGGACATCTCGGGCAATCAATTTACAGATCTGATGAAGAGACACTGCTCCCACAATGATTTATGATGTGAACGATAACAACAATGTATCGTTATGATCTAGTAATAAAGAAGACTAATATTTACAAGTTAGCCATAGATGACTTACTAGTTAACTAGTTTGGCCATATTTTCTCGGGGGACGTAATCTTCAATCACTTTGAATATCAAGTTGTGGAATATCAAGTTAATTAACCATAGGAAGATAATTAACCATAGGAAGAATATTTGAGGAAAAGGTAACGCATGGGTCATCCATTCTTAACTAATTATCCTGCCGCATTGTTCCCTCAAAATGCTATGAAGCAGATTATGGAGGAGTTGAACTTGTTATTCACCTTGACCGGTTAATCTGCCACTCCTATACAACGTCTTCAATTGTTCTTGATTATCGACTGCTTACATACGCTCGAGTTCACGGCTTAATTTGTGAACTGCTTATTGTTGGTACTCTAATAAGAGGACTGTACTTCGTCATACCAATCATCCACACGGAAAGTGTAATTGTCGTAGCTATCAACTCGTATCCAAGTAATCCTTGATATGTAGTTTTTCATTTTACCTGTGGTTATTTCAGTTAATTTTCCATAGAGCTACTTGAAAACACATTGGATAAACTAAAAACGGTTTGACTGTAGTCTCACCTCTGCAAATAAGCCTACCTATATGTGCATATGATTAAGGTGGTTATAGGATATTGCGCGGGCAATTTCTCAAGAAGCCGTAAAGATAAACTCTCCACGCAACCACCTTACGTCACTCAGTTTGTTTATGCAAAATACGTTCCGGGGGTAATTATTCGACAATATACCCATGTGTCGGCAGCCCGGGAGCCCAATACAGTTAAATGCCGTTAAATATCTGTGACGCGATCGCTTGGCAGCGGCTAACTGTGAGGTCGATGCCGCTGGGAAACTGTCACTCATCAAGGAAAAGGTCGCAAGATCGGATCTCGCCCGCGGCACAACAAAACAAAACATGGCGCCTACCGTTTTCGATATCAGACAACTTTATCATGGAACACACGGGAAATGCATTCGGATACTTGCGGAAGTTTTTATTCACATCAAGGCGTCTAGCAAATCACAGTGTTTTACTTGTTGCAACGTTGTATAAATAAATCCTTCATCGTCAGAGGCTTCTTTGCGTTCAGTTAAAACACGGGAAATTTTCTTATGTTTTTACTTTCAATACACACATAGAACAGAACCGCTACCGTAGTTGAATTGGTGGTTGAGAGTTTTTTGGCATCCTGTTGAAGACGTTTTCTCTACACTTTTTCTTCGGCATGTTTTCTTTGTGCAATTTTCAAGCGATGGGGAAGGGTGGTTTTTTCACCGCGATGTACCGTTCCAAATCACTTTCGCAGCGGCAGTAAAGAGGGTGCGCTGCGCGATGGGGCTCTTTCCTGCCAGCGCGTAGCGCTCATTGCATACATAAAAACGGTCTGAGCATGCCTAGGAGACGGGTTGAAAAACCAGAGTGAGAGCACATACCATAACGTGTTTTGCATGGGGTAGGTGTGGCAGGGGATCTAACTAGAAAGTAGGCCTTTTTGAGGAAACCATTTCGTGGAGAGGGACTGGTGCTGAACTAGTCGAAGAAAACTAGTCTACAATGAAGAAAACACCATTTTTGCGACATCAGGGAATGGTTTCAGTCTTTGAGGTTCACCATTTGCATAGTGTACTTAAAATGTAGCTCCTTAGAAAAACTCCCATTTAATTGCATTATTCATTAAATATATGGATAATCTACCCTTGGGTACCATAGAGTAGCCAAGAAAGAAATTGAGATCCCGATAACCGAATAAAAAACAGTGACGCAAGACAGACAGCGGCGGCGTCGAAGCTACCAACGATAAATATCAAACTATGTTTCAGTGCTTTTTTCAGGAAATAAAGCGATTTTTTCTGAAATGAATGCCATAGACGACATATGGGTAGACGATAACATTTGATGTCATTAACAATTGAGAGGGTTTAAATTTTGGAATGCTGGCCTGTGAGATGTTCACAAAAAAAGTTGACAGATGGGTGTGAAAGTAACACATGATAGTATGGGACATTTCGTGTTCATTGTTTATGTCTACCATCACAATGTGTATGTTTAAGCTCGACTTCCCTATCTACTATGTCAGTTACTTCTGAGTCCTCCATGTTTTCATGTTTTTTTATCTTGCATAACTTTGACATTCATGTTGGGATATGACCTCGAGACAGGGTAAAATGTCATCGAAATGAGCTCAATTTTTAAAACATGCAAATTGGTGGTTTTAGTACCAGCCGAACGGCCAACAATGCCTGACGACCTTTCACTGTCACATCCGCTGAAACGCCAGAATTAATATGCTTACCTAGGGAATGTACAGTAAGACACTTTAGATACCAGGAGACAAAATGTGAGTATCCGTTTAGCTACAACGTGCTAGAGTAAGCTTTCCTCTACTGTACCCTTTTACGTCACCCATGTGTTGTCACTGTCTGTGACTAAGAGTATGGAAAGTGGCTGGAAAGTGAAAAAGCCTGTTGAAGAGCTTCGGGCGTGAAAGCTCTTGCCGTAAGGCATAGTGAAAACAGCCTATCTATCTATATCGCACAGTGTGTGACTAGGTAGAACTTGAATTTGCAGAATGAGGCAATTTTTTCATGCTGCCTGCCACTCGAAAGACGAATATTCCCTTTCTTTCCCTGTATCAATCTCTCAATCTCCCTCGTTCTATCGCTCTCATTCTTTATTTCTCTTTTTTCTTTAACCAGACACAAATCAACCTCACTTTTTCACCTTCCTAACATGGACAAAAGCGGTGAATCACGAAAAGAAGTAAGTGGAAATGGGGGACTGAACTTGCGATTTGGAAACAAAAACAACCAATTCGCATAGGTAAATGCTTATTAAGCGGGGAACCAGAATCAGAAGCAACTAAAATGAACCCGGCGAGGCCCTTGGAAACCATAGGCAATTGCCTGACTCAAATAGCTAATCCGATTTCATAATAACTCAATGTGGCACCATAATCATTATTGCTGCATTCAGTACATAGACTAATTGCCAATCCGTCTTATTTATAAGTATGTGTGTGTGAGATTTAAATTCGGTCCTTCCTCTTCCTGGATGCTATTTCCTACCGTATCCTTTCGCAAACACTTTCACTTTACACAAGAAAAAAAACCGGTGGTCTCGGTTTTATGCCCCCTTTGGCAAAACTGAAAATAGTTTTTGTTGTTCCTCTCCTTTTTGTGCAAGCCGGCAGCTTTTTCTTGTTCTGTGTTTGCTTGTGAGCCTATTCTGCAACCTGTTACCTCTCAGGCGAATTTCTCACTCTCGAAACTTGCCGGCGAGTAGCGCTATTCCTCCGTATTTCCAGTGAAAATTGTCTCACTCTCTATGTCGCATGCTATGTCTTTCATCTCTGTCTCTCGCGCTCTTTTCTCTCTTTCTTTCTTTCTTTCTTTCTTTCTTTTTCTCTCTCTCTCTCTCTCTCTCTCTCTCTCTCTCTCCTCACCCTCTCGACATTTTTCGGTGTCTCTGTTCCGCGCAAAGCGCGCAAAAGAACTATGAGCTTCTTTTTGAAAAAGGAGGCTAGATTCGGCAAAAACTCTGCCACCCCCAAACTAACGGAGAAAGTGGCGCCTCCGGGGGAGAAAACATTAAAAAGATATGCCGCTGAATGTGAAATTGAAATTTCCACATAATGACAGGATGAACAAACCACTTCATTCGTGATCCAAAATTTATGCTGAGGGATTTTCCTCAAGTAAAATGTCCGGTTTATCTAAATATGTAACAAAGCACGAAGCATAATAAGGGAAAAGTAAGTAAATGCGCTAGTTTTTTTAGTACAATTTCTCTCTCTCTCTCTTTCTCTCTCTCTCTCTCTCTCTCTCCTTCTCTCTCTCTCTCTTTTTCTCTCTCTCTCTCTCTCTCTCTTAATATACTTGACCTGTCAGATGATTATAGTCGAAACTCGGTGCGAGATTAATCCATCCAACGTTCCGCTAGTGACGATGAATGCCGTCTCTTCTACCGCATTGGCGGTACTCTGAAGTAAACTCAATGGGCCCTTGCTATACAAAACTGCACGACGCGGAACACCGACAGTCGGCTGCCATAATTAACCACCAAGTTGTAACGGCGCACTTTTGAGGACATAATAGACGAGTGAAAACAAAAGGTAGCACAACAAAAGAAGCAACTTCTTGAAGAATGATGATTGGTCTTAGCCGCCGTGCGAACTGCGACAGATGCTTGGGTACAAATGAGACGATGTATGAAGGCTATAAGGGCGCAGAATGTTAAGGGGAGATATCTTCGTAGATGTTTACCGCTGATCACAGACTGTTTTCTTGCAATTTCTGGAATTAGCGGCTTTAGCTGGCGGCTATCATTAGTTAAGGTAATACTAGTTGTCTCAACGCTGCCATATTGAATACATAATAATAGAATGGAAAAGAAAAATAATACTTACAATTAGCCATAAATTATATGCTCTACATTATCCTTGATTTTTACCCAAACGATGATCATTCCCTCCTCCTGATCTCCGCGAAAGGAGAGGTTTAAAAACGGAGTTTTGCTTAATCGCGACCAAAAAAAATTTTTTTTTTTTGCTTTTTTTCTTTTTTTTTTTTTTTTTTTTTTTTTTTTTTTTTTCGTGGCCGTCTTCTTTCTTCTTTCTTCGCCTAGGGATTTGCACGATTAAGACTTCCCCCATCAAGAAGTCACCCGAGTGGTATTGAACTCGTGATGTGTAGAGTGGTAGACAGAGCTTCTAACCACTAGACCACCGGGCCGCGAATTCAGATGATGATGACGATGTTATCTACTCCTCACGAGATCAGATGAAACAAATCAAGACCGCAAAATGTACGACCACTCATGGGATCGAACCCTGCACCTCCAGAGTTAGAGTCCGACGCCATATCCACTACACCATGCTAGATGTGATCAGGGATATTGAGAAAGTAAATAGAGGTTCGAAACAACTAATGTGCGGACGCAAGATTTTTGGTGAAATTACTCAAATTTGAACAAAAACAGGATTTATTTTGAAAGGAATAATGAATACACTGAAAACTTTATTTTTGGTGTAGCAGCTAGTTATAGGATGTGGTGACGCTACCTACGAATAAAGGACCTTTTTGCTTTTAGCTTGCTTCTTGTAGCAACAAAGTACTATGGATTGATAGTCCATCCTTGATTCACGACTTACTGTTTTACTTGGTGTCACTGCCTGAAAAAGAAATGCGATGTGACTGGATCTAAAACCAAAGAACTATTTTATTGGTGGATTTTGATGAGCTATAGTTGTGCAGTATTACTCAGTAACGCAACTTCTGAAAAAATACACAAAATTAACGGCCTATCCAGCTATCATTTCAAAAGACAAATAGCAATGTTCCTAGACATATTCAAACAAGTTCCACTGTTAATTTGCTCTATCCGAACAGTCATCAGTTACTCGATGAAACGGATCATCAATGACTATTCAGACGAGCGCGTATTGGGAGTGAAGGAGGCGCTGTACAATCACTTAATTATTGGACATATGCAAAACAGGCCGATTGAAGTCTCTATCAGGTACCTAATGGCAATATTCCTAGACATATATGCAAGCATTTAGCACTGTTCAATTGCTCTATCTGAGCAGTAGTCGAGCACTATTGCTAGGTGAAATAGTTCATCAACTACTACTCAGACAGGGCGCATAGGGAGTGGTGGAAGCTATGCACAATCCCTCAATTACTTGAATAAAACATGCAAGCTGATCAACTGCTCCATCTGAATAGTTGTTGCTGATTTATTGCCAAGTGAAATAGATCAACAATAACTAACAGACAGAGGGAAGGAAGATTTGATGGACATATGTAAATTCAAATATTGTGCAACACAAACACACATCTTTATTACCAACAGAGCGACTACTTTCTGGCCTTCTGCACTCAGCTCGGCAATGAGGAAGGACTGAAGTTACTGCATCTGTTTGATTCAAAATACATGTTTTAACTCAAAGCGAAGTGGATGGATGATGGTGTTTCCTTGTTTTACAGTTTGTATGTAGGCTGGCATTCGTAAATGGCCAAGAGGCGCCTAGTGTTTGTTCTAATGAGTTGTAGTTGTGTATCCTAGCAAAGCTATTGTAGCGATTACGCAAGCGACCGTGTTTTCCATTTCACACCCACTATGGTAAGAAGGAAAAACACTGCTTAATTTAGAAGAAACATGGCGATCTTCCTCGACATATGCAAACAATCTATCCGAAAAAGTCACTGTTAAAGGGACGCGGTCACCGTTTTGGCCCTTATGTATACTTTGCGTTTTTATTATCTTCATTATTTATAACACATAGTGTTGGGAAAATGTCTTGCAAGAAACGCGGCAACAGCGAGTAAAATGATGACGAAAAATCGTGTCCTCGAACCAATACGCACCGTAACCCTAGTAATTGTCCAGCATATGGCCGTGCTGATAATGACTGGACGAACGTTATTCCACTAATTAATCGGTCGAATACCTCGCGGGCATTATAACATTTGGGTTTCTATGGCTAACTGTGGACCTTGGATCGGACGCAACTTTTTTAATCAATGAATTTCTCGCCGAAAGCAACGTTTTTCGTCGGATTTTTTCCAACGCTATGTTTTTCATACTGTGCAGTTAAAAAAACACAAAGTATATATATAAGGGTCAATACGGTGACCGCGTCCCTTTAATGTATTACTAAACGAAATGCACAATCCGTGACTATTCAGACAGTGCATAGATAGAGTGGTGGGCCGGTACATTACCTATCCTGGCTGGAGCCTATGGCTAACGGTTTGCTCTCTATCATTTCCCAAATGTAGACATAACGGCTCTATCTGAATAGTTATTGTTGAGCTATCACAAAACGATACGTTTCATCAAAAACTATTCAGACAGCGCGGAGAGGGGGTGGAGGGCGATTATGTATCCGCTAAAGCACATCAACGCCTCTTTTACCCTTTTTCCGTTGGAAAAACTGCTCAAAATCTTAGAAAAACACAAAGGGATGCCGTCAAAATATTTTAGTTTGGAACGACGGGGAACGCTACCAAAAAGCAGTAGTCGGAGGCTAAAACTCTCTATCTGAACTGTGGCAATCGCATAATTCCCAATGAACGTAAAATATACGTTAAGCCGTAGCTCAGACAGCTAGCACATGTTAGGAAGTCGTTACAAAAAAAGGAAATAAACTCAGAAGGAAGGTGTAACATACTCTTACATGAAAACTGCATGCGCAGGACACTTACCATGTGAACATTTGTTCCTCTTACACATCGATCGTGGTTTACGGATTGCACAGAAATAAGATGTTCAGGTGCAAGATCAGGCAACCACCCCGTGCGAGGGAACTGGGGGGAATGAGGTCCACATTGAGGGTCCATTCTGCAAAGTATGTTTATTTTCATAGAAATCTGAAAGGCGTGCTTGCTTTGTGAGCTTCTGTTTCCTACCAGTGTCGGTTACACGGTCGTTTGACAAGGATCACAATACCCCGAGTTGTGGCATCTGGTAAACTATTTCAAAGGAGCTTCGGCCATTCTCTAGGACAACAATTAACATAAATATATCATTGTACTGTCTTTATCGGAAATATTTTGCAAAGCTTGCACGGGAACTACGCGCGTAGACGGTGATTCAAAATGTGTATAGTTATGACTTTCGTGAGGCTTAGACAGCTTCCTGAGATTCCACCGTCTAAGCTTGAACTTGTTCATGCGGGCAATGGCAGTTTGAACTGCTGGAAAAGCATAGATTACCAAGAAAAACCTGCTTATTACAGCCGTTTATGATATTTAATTGATGATGTATTTACTACCCATCACAAAACTATTATTACCCTATGTTGTAGCCATTTTTTACTCGGTAGTCTTGGCTTCGTCAACAGTTCAAGACAGAATTACGGTCCACATGGTGTGTAATCATTTATAATAATGATTTACCGGTTAACAATCGATACAAAGAAAGAACTTCCACCAAAAAGAACCAAAGGGAATTAAGAGGACTATCTTTCACTTGTGAATGCAGGCGGTCTGACGCAGTGTGGGCAATAACAAACCAATATTTTGTTTCATGCCACGCTAACGCCAGACCGCCCGTCCTGAACCGAGGATCGAGGATATTATATTGATTCATTATTTATCATTCTCTCTAAACTCACCATGTCAACGCTGACCAGCAGCGATTTTGATGAGACGTAGACTTAGACGTTAACTTTAAATATACGTTAAGTCGCAGCTCAGACAGCTAGTATACGGCGGACATTGGTTGGGAGGTAGTCATCAAAATAATAAATAAGAAGACAAAATCACACTAGCGGTGTAACATACGCTTCTTTATATATTAAAACTGCATGCGGAGGACCCTTACCTTGCAACAGTACTTCTTTTCTGTCGTGTTTAACGGACTGCAATGAAATAAGACGTTCAGAGGCAGAGGCAATACCAGGTGCCCACCTCGTGCGAGGGAACTAAGGCAGAATGAGGTCCACAATGAGGGTCCATTCTAAATTATGTTTATTTTTTTGCACATCTGGAAGGCGGTGGCCCTTCTTTTGTGCGCTTCTGTTTCCTACCAGTGTCGGTTACACGGTCGGTTGATAAGGATCACGAACCCGAGTTGTGCCATCTGGTAAACTATTTCAAAGGAGCTTCGCTCATTCTCTGGAACAACAACAGATAAACATATCATTGTACAGTCTTGTGCATAAGGTTATGATTTTCGTGCGGAATAGTCGGTTTCCTCATATTCCACCTTCAACTATCTTAGTTCCCTTGTTAGCTTACATCACAGTTTATTTATACGGGAAACTGCGACTTCTGTCTTGAACTGTTGGTAAAACACAGATTACAAAGAAAATCCTGTTTACTACATCGGTTGATAATATTTAATTGATGATGTGTTTACGAATCATCACAATACATTTTTTACTTTGTAATCAATGCTTCGCCGAAAGTTCAGTACAGAATTACGGTCCACACGGTGTGTAATAATTAATAATAATGGCTAATTGGTTAACAATCAACACATAGAACGTCAACCGAAGGAACCAAAAGGAATTAAGGGGACTATCATTCAATTGTGGTCACAGGCGGTCTGACGCAGTGTGGGCAATAACAAACCAATATTTTGTTTCATGCCACGCTAACGCCAGACCGCCCGTCCTGAACCGAGGAAGAGGATATTATATTGATTCATTATCATTCTCTCTAAATTCACCATGACAACGTTGACCATCAGGGATTGTTTTTGGTAAGACACAGAAGTTAACGTTATATGTACGTCAAGCCGCAGCACAGGCAACGGATTTTAGACTAGGAGGTAGACTTAACAACAAACAACAGGGGAAAACTCAGAAGAAGGGTGTAACACGCTCTTTTTTGATATATGAGGACCGCACGCCTAGGACCCTTACCTTGCAACCATTAGTTCCTCCGTCCTGTCGATCGTGTTTTATGGATTGCAATGAAATAAGACGTTCAGAGGCGAGATCAGGCAGCCACCTCGCTTAAGGGAACTGAGGCAGAATGAGGTGCAGAATCTGGGTTCATCCTTCACAGTGTGTTTAGTATTATTTTTTTGCACATCTGGAAGGCGGTGGCCCTTGCTTTGTGAGCTTTTGTTTGCTACCAGTGTCGGTTACACAGCCGGTTGATAAGGATCACGATACACCGAGTTGTGGCATCTGGTAAACTATTTCAAAGGAGCGTCTTTTTGTTTATTATTCATTCTCTGGAACAATGAACAAAGATATATTAGTGTACCGTCTTTGTTTTGTTTTAAACACAATGTACATTGTTTGACTAACAGTTCTCTGTGAAAGCGGCACTGGTTGGATAAAAGTACCACATGTAGCGAAACTGTAGAAGATATTAAGAAAGGAAATCTGTGGTTCCACGTGTTCAAGCAGTAAGTTGTACGTAAAACTAACTAGAGTAGTCTTTACTCCAGATACAAGTTTGTGTCAAATCTTATAATCTGTTGAAAAAGTAAGCAAATCTTCTTTCAAGCTTTAGATGAAACACTAGAGTCATGGTTGAAATGATTCAGCGGAATACCAATGTACCGTGCAGCCTTCGGTAGACTACAGGTGGTCAGTGTGTTCATTTTAATTGCTCATGGCCATTACATTGTCGACCATGCACCATTGGTATGCCTTGGTCACCGACAATATCTTTCCTTCTCTTAAATGACAGCTTACTTAGTTCTACGGGAAACCGAGTAGCTCTATCTTGGCTCTAGCTCTAGCTCTATCTTTATCAAGAAAACCACGTTTACCTCGGCTGTTAATAATAGTTTAATGAAGATGCATAATTTTACGTGCCATCAATAAAATAGTATTATTCGGTGTAGTAGGTATTTTTACTTATCAATCTTTGGTCAGAGTTACGGTATACATTGTGCAATGATTAAAAGGGCTATCTTTCACTTGTGGATACACGCGGTATGGCGTAACGTAGTCAGTAACAAACCAATATTTTGTTTCTTTTCACGCTAACGCCAGTCCGCATGTCTTGAACGAAGGACCTCGTCAAGAAAACTATTCCAGAAAACTATATTGACACATTCTTTAACACTAGAAACTCACCATGACAGCGTTGATCATCAGAGATTGGTCTTTGCTGAGAACAGACACAGCTATCCGGTGAATAAATGTGTTTTCAAGATTACTATGTAATTTCACTAGCAACCGACCTAGTCGGGGGAACAGTGCCGGAATGAGAATACATCCGGCAAATGTCTTGTCTTGTGTACATTCTATAATGCATTGTTTATTGATAAAGATCAATGTGTCCTGCACAGATGTGACCTCTGGCTGCGCTGCTTCAAAGGCAAGATTTTCGGGATTATAATAATAAACAAGTTATGTGTTTCATTATACATTGTGGGCGTTGCCATTAGTCTGTCATTGCATATAATGCTTACTGTTAGATGTGCCATTTTTGAAAACCAAACCGCCTAGCTAAACTAGAGAACAGAATATTGCCGTGTATCCTGAGCGTGTAATTCAATAAGTTAGAGGAGAAACATTTAATGAATAAAAATGGAGACAAGCATCTGTTTGTACTTTTTATGTTCGAAGGGTCGAACTAGTTATGCGAAATGTCAAAATGGTAAGATCTAGGAAGGCCATGGCCGTGACACACACACACATACACACACACACACACATACACACACACACACACACACACACACACACACACACACACAACACACGCACACACACACAAACAACACACACACACACACACACACAGACACACACACACAACACACACACACACACACACACACACACACACACACAGACGTGCGTCTGTCAAAACGAACATCGCGCAAAGAACAGGCGCTTTACACAAATCTTAATCCTGAAACAAACCTTTTCAACCATAACGAATTTATATATTTTAGCAAATACCAGCACATACATCGATTCAACAACAAACTATAATTATACATGCTATAACCATCATTCAGTCAAAAAATCTTTATTATACATGTGGATATTATATTGAAACCGATAAATGAGACAGAAAATATAGTAAATATAGCCATTAAAATAAAATAAAAATACACGGTCACAACAACAAACACCGAACGAAATAAATACGCCCCAATACATATAAACTACATGACATGGATAATATAACTATGTGAATTCAATAAATAGGAGGTGATTAAAGATTATATGTCGAAATTGGGCGATCTGGATATTATAGACGACCTTTTATACACAGTGGAAGGAAAAATATGGCCAATTTTTGAAAAGCACAAAGAAAAATAGCTGCTTCTCAGCCAGGACACAAACACATCGTATACTCTCAGTTGATGCCAAATATACGCACAAAAATATTACGAGTATTACCTGTTCTGACTACGCAGAAGTGGCATTTGTCCATATTTCCTAAAAACACACAAATGGTTCTGAAAAGGAAGACTCAGAAAAAGAACAACGCGCAGCCTCGGGGGTTGATATTCCGAAAGGCCTGGGTTACTGAAAACTTTGTTATTATTTTCATTAGTGTGAAAATTTTATGCGGCAAGTAGGGTTCCAATATCAAAACACTCAACTACGCGGGTAGATACGCCCAATTTTTATTTGTCTTTTTCTGACAAAAGGGCAATTATGTCCATGGTGAATCACCAACAGACATTGCACTCATATACACTGTTCGTGATACCAAAGGGCCTCAGAGTTAGGTATCGAAATGTAGGGCACTCACCCGCCCAATTGAGCATCTGACCATACTTATCAAGAAAACCTAGGGTTAGTAACGCCGGTAAGTTAAACAATTAAAACGAAGAAAACGGCATCATGGAAGTGTGATTATACAACGGCAGTTTCAAAGGAACTTACAAGAACGGTACCGGCTTTTAGTACAACGAAAAGATGCAACAACAATGTAACATTATGTTATATATATACAGATAAACAAACAATCGTTATTAGAAACATAAACATAACCTTGTACTGCCGAATGATGCTTAACAAAGTAATAAGTACGAAGTATAAGGAACCTATAACAAACTGTTCTAAAATCTTAAAGCACAAGAAACGTCTACCACATGACTCCTCTCTCGCATTTTAACGTGCAATCGGTGTTATGCTTCTGTAAATAAGGAATTCTTGTCAAAACCACATCAAAATGTGCAACAAAAAAATTTTTTTTTCGAAAAGTTTACCTCGAAGAAACTCTCAAAACATGCGCTTTACAGGATGATTCATTTACTCATACAAAATAGTGCGTAAAGTCGCAAAAACATCACCTCTTCAATGTAAAGGAGCCGCAAAACAACATGAACTAACTTCGTTGCAGCTTCCTTTGTAAGGATGATCTGCGTGCTCTGCGATTCTCTTCCTCTTCCTTTACGCATTGGACATATTTCCATCTGAGATACCGTCTTCCCTCCAAAACCTCGCTGATCCTTTGCTCTGCCTCAGAAGCGTCAATTCTGCAAAAAAAAGTAAGAATTGTGCCAAATGTGCAAAAAGCTCATAATATTTCCGAAAGAGCAAGATGCAACTTACGTTTCCTTCACGTAGCCAGAGAGAACCGTTTTGAGTATTTTCGGAGTACAATCTGATGCGGCCAAAGAACCAAACACACGGGCCAATCGTTCACGAATGCTTTCCTGTACAATAGCAAGACCATATTTTCAAAGCGCTCAATACTACTCGATCAACCCATCCTTAGAGGTTGCTAGTATTGTGATCTTCCTCATTAATTGCGATATTCTCTACTGTTTTTCTGATTGTTCGTCACTAAAAGATCAATTTTCGGTTTTAAACCCACATAGGCGTTCATGATTTTTGTGCTCATTTCTCAATGCATAAAAAAGTAGAACTATTAATGGTACTATATCTGGTTTACTAAGTAGGAGTGGAGCTCCGTCCGATTGCAAAAAAAGACCAAGTTTTAAGGAATACCTTTTTTTTCTTTGGAGTAGGCAAAGACTGAGGCAAAGTCTCCGAAGTGCTGGTGAGTGACTCTGGTGACACATCGGTCGTTGGCCACACCCTGTATGGTCTTCCCGAGGAACCATGATGGGGACGTGAGGAAGACTGCAGCTGCCTTTCTTCCTAAATTAGATTATCCTTTAGTAATCACATCCAGCACGCTTCTTATGTTAGTAACCTATAAAAGGATATCGATCCTCTGTTTATAAAACTGCAAAAAGCAATGAAGTAGTGCAACCTCCGGATTTTGAAGCATTTTTCAATATCTGCATTCCTGTACTTATATATGCAAAAGAGTATCGAATAATAATCACAAATTCGACCTCATTATACAATACACTGTGCAGGGGAATGCAGATGTCTAAGATGCTTTTCAAATCCAAAATGTTCTACCAATTGAAGTAAATGTCAAAATTAAATGTATGCAACTTACGTTAGCATCTGAAGCGATGTGGGTTGCGTCCTCCTCAAGAACATCTACTTCCATGGGAACATCTTCAGAAGGTCCTTCAGTTGGGGTCCGATTCTCGGTCTGGGCAGAAATCAAAGCAGCGTCGATGGCACGTAACGCTCCACGGGCAAAAGAAAGTGCCGATGAATTGTTGGGCTCCCTCCTTGAAAGTGAGCGCAATAAATGAAAAAGGGCATCATAGACCTGAATGCTCTTCCCTGGTCGCTCGGCTTTCAGATGTTCAACTGTAGTATGCATGGAGATGCGCAGATCGTGCGTCACGCACACACCACTTCCTGGGATGCGCGAACTTTCATTGTCAATATCCCGTAGAATGTTGATGAATGCGTGCGACAGGCTGATAGGCTTAGGAATGGAATTTTCTCCAGAGTTATGAAGAGAGCCACCGGCCAATTTGCGAGGGCATTCGTTCGTTGTTTCAGTGGTTGCGTCTTCTGATTGCCCATGCTGATCGATTTGAACCTGGGGAGCAGCATGTTGTATGATGCCCATTCGCTCAGCATTCGCGACCGTTGGAGCGTTGGAGCGCTCGGAAATACCGTGGAATTCAGCGGGTGCTTGGTAATAATCAAATACGGGCGTATTCACACAGGCTTGCACCTGGGGAATTGGAATTTGCTCCGCTTGGTGCGGATCATTGGTTTCAACGGCGGCAACAGTAGGTGTAGTTGGATTTATATTGGGCGTCATTTGCACAATATGGTTCCCTCCAGGACAAATTTCGTGATTGAAGTTTTCTGGGGGCATCTGGTGGACGTGGGGCATATCTTGAGCGTTCGGCAGGTCATCCATAAGCAGCCCCTGGTAAGTTTCTCTGAACCGATTGACGAGGAACAAATAAGTCTCAGTTTCGTGCCTCTTTTCTTCATCAGGATCGAGAGCTGCCAACACCTGAGGAGCGGAGCCAAGTTCACTTTCTGATAGTTGAGCTGAGCTGGCAGAGCTCGGGAAAGCAATAGGCTGCGGCATGTGCGGTGGTGGTTGTTCCACATGCGGTCTGGACCCATGCTCGACAGATTGTTGAAATGATAGCTGATGAAAAGCTTCGTGAGCAACTGCTCGTCGCTGAACTGTTCCTTGTTCTTGTGAAACCGCCTGCATCGACCAGCAATGATTGGAGTTCTTCTAAATAAAACTTTCTGTAGTGCCGTGCTTACAACCGCACCAAAATGGATGCATAGATACTCATAGGGAGCGCGGAACAGTTTGAGGAAAAAAATTAACTCTTTGACCGTTTCACGACGGGAATTGGCTTGTTTCTAAGAGGCGTGTGTCTCTATCAGTGTATCGAAAAAATGTGGATGGTTGAACTGCTTCTTTTGGAAGACGGGGCGTTTTTTTTTTAGCTAGAACGGAGTTGAAACGTTCGTCGAGGTTTTTCTTGAAAACTGTTGCGCATGTCGTGCAACTTTGCTAATTAGTGTGCGCACCGTAGTGGCTGGGGTCGCTGGTCGGTAGTTAAGTTAAACTTAAAACCTGTAAACAAAACTTTAAAGAAAACTTTAAACAAAACGACATACCGCTTGTTCGGCGGCTCGTTCCTCTTCCTGGAGCCTGGCCAGTCGTTCCTGTTCCCGAATGTTTGCGATTGTTCGTCCAATATCTTTATCCGCCACAGACGCATCATCAGCACCTGAATTGGGCTAATTATAGTTGGAGATAATCATTTGGCGAGCGCACACACCGAAGATCACCAGTGATCATCAGTGCAAAATGTTAAGAATCGTGCACGCTCGTAAGCCTGTGAGAAATCAGCTTTCTACCAGTCTTGTACAATTAACTGAATAACGGAATTCTATGTAGAAAAATGCGCTATGATGATATTCAATTGAGTCGATAAAAGTAGACGCATTGTATATATCGACTTACTCGTTACAGGAACTGTTTGCTGATGTCGTTGGATTCCGTTTAGCTGCATTCCTTGGTGGATTCCAATTTGCTGTACGCCTTGATGCTGCATTCCGCTTTGCTGATACATATGCTGCATGCCGGGTTGTGAGTACATGTGATGCATGCCGGGCTGCTGATACATGTGCTGCATGTCCGGTGGCGGATACATTTGCTGCATTCCATTCGGCAGGAAAACTTGCGGCTGTCCACTATGTGGGAAAGGTTGCTGCACTCCACTGTATTGGAAAACTTGCTGCGCTCCAGTTTGCGGAAAAAAATGCTGCTGTCCAGTTTGTAGAAACATGTGCTGCGCTCCAGTTGGTGGAAAAACTTGCTGCTGTCCAGTTTGTTCAAACATCTGCTGCGCCCCAACCGGTGGAAAAACTTCTTGCTGTCCAGTCTCTGGAAAAATGTATTGCACTTCATAATATTGCTGCGGTCAATCCCGCGGGAAATACTGCATCATTTCATTATGTGGAAAAGCAGGCATCGCTAAATGCCATGGCGGTACATTTTGATGCCATAGCATCATGTTCTTCTGGTTCATCTGAAACGCGAATAGAACCTTACAGTGCCACCTTCGCGAAAGCAAACAAACAATCAATGAGATAAAACTGCTTCCAAAGGGTAGAGCATGTATTCTTCAACAATTTAGACGCGCTGGTCTCCGCTTGGTAGCTTTAGAGCAAAAATAGTAAACAAATAAATAAATAAAAAACAAGTCAAGAGGAACAGAGGTCGGGAGAAAGTGTGGCACCAGCATCCACATCCGTCTAATTGTTCCTCGGTAATTTATTAACAAAAAGGATTCGGACGGTTTTGATTTTATAATATGTTCGACCGTTAATCGCAAACAAAGAGGTAAAGGTAAGGAGAGGTAAGGCAATAGCAGCAAAAGGCCATTTGCCAGTTAGATGATGTGCAATGCGGCGACAATTAGTTTAAAATAGAAAACAGAGATGAACAATCAAAACGCGATACATGTAATAATTGTTGGTGCGAAAAAATGAAGCGGGAAGTTATATGGCAAAATCGTGAATGAAAACAATTGTTCGACACCACGTATCTCGGATATTGAACAGTAGTGAACAAAGTTGTATTATGTAAAGGAATGGTATACTAATCTCCGGTTCATGGTTTAATTGTGGAGGAGACACCGTGGGGCCTCCTAATATCACTATGTATTACCATGACAATTCTAAAATTGGAGTATTGATGCACGTGTTGCCGTACAAGAGTGCGGCCCCCCATATTAGAAGAAATGCAAAATAAAATGCCTAAAAAAATAAATAAATACAATTAATCCTTTACAGCACCTTGGGTAAAAAGGAACGTAAGCAGCTCACTACGTAACTATTATTCAATCATTCAAATAACTGCTTAATAGTTGGAATGCTAAGGATCAAATATCTAACTTCGGAGGAACCGTCATTGTCGAACAAATACAAACAAGTTGTGAAACTTTAGTGTAGTTCATTATTGTGAAATATTGAAGTTACACAATAAATTGAGTGGAAGATCCGTGATTAATAACGCGTAGAAGGTACCCATGCAGTGTCGTACACTGAATCCTAAACTAATCAATGGATTTTAGTGTTCACTTGTCGTCAAATGATGTTCTTTCCCTTATAAGATTCGAACAATGATTCGAATAAAGGTGAGATTCAGAATTACAGACAAGAGTGTTTTTTTGTGCTAGTTAATTGTGCTCGGAATAATTAAAACGAAATGTAAACGAGTCGAAGTTGTACGTTTCTATTATAATATGGATAAAAATAAAACTAAATAAGCTTACATTATTATATTTCCAGAAGCTGATCAATATTCGGTGGTCGTGCATACAAATAAGCACCATCAGTAAAGAGTGGCCAATTTTGTTAATGGTCTTTCTTAGAACGAGAAAATGCGAGAAAATCCCATATGTAAGAAATTAATGCTTCGTCAAGAACTGGTGTGATTACCTTGCTACCGAATGATCGGTGTTTTTTTTTACATATACACAGTTGTACAGTTAAAGAAGACAAATGAGTTCTGGTGCAACAATTTGTTTCGTCCACAATCCTCTGAGGTTACTTCGCAGGTCATTACCAAACGTGTCGATAATATAACCGAAGATGAGTATACCTACTGAAAAAAATGAGTGATCAGTCCGGCTCCTAGATGGAAAAGGACTGCCAAGTTAGTGAACAACATCTGTATCTTCTAAAAAGTAGGCGAGATCCAGACTTCCAGAGAGGACAGAGCAATCAATCGATAAAACCGGGGTACTTTGGGCGCTCAGGAGGGGAAATGAAACTATTTCTGTTAAACGCATTGAGGGAACCATCATTGGTCCTTACAGAACAAAGTGTTGCTTTGCCTAACAGTCCTCTGATGCCAACAAAGATTACATTGTTTATTGGGAAGGATACACAGACGCATCAAAGAATATCTCCGAATACACAAAGAAACGATAATGTAAACTATATTATTTGATGAAAGAACACCAACCAAAATAGTTTGTCGTTTCCACATGTTACCCAACACTCTCTATATATCGTTCCTCTAACTACTCTAAAAGGAGAAGCATATACGATCCAATGGATAGATCAAAGATGAATGAAATTACCAGAATGGTAGGACACAAAAAGGTGTTCCTTGCAACAAATGAAAGGCACCAGAAGAGCAATCAGAACTTTGTGATCAGAACATTGTCGAGATGGATATGCGCGGTTATATAAAATATTGGTTAGTGTCTCTATTTAAGTAATTATACTTTCATGGCTCTTATTAATGCCGACATTAGAAAGAGGAAAGAATTACCAGTGTTCCTAATGATTCATTTAGTTTCTATACAAACATAGTCTAATTAAGTCGAACAATAAGTGCATCAGAGAGTTAACCTCGATAGCTTTGATTGCATCTCCTACACAACCCGATATGTGATATGAAAGGATGCCTTGTCCACTGAGCTGCTGCTTCCTATAAACAAAACAGCTAAGGACCACTAATTATTGCGATAACATCAGTATCTTCTCTTTGTTACTATTGTACAACTATCACCACAACAGCTCATATTCGAGCGACTGAGTATTTGAATGTCTGTTTGAAGAATGCAAGAAATCTTCTTTTCAATTGCGCCCTTATGAAGTTCAGGGGAGCTCCTAGTTTTGTGACGCACGTTGATTAAAAAGTTGGTGGACGCTACAAACTTACTCGCAGGCACGGAATGGAAAAGGGACCCATGCACGCACTACTCGTACTCACTCACACGCACTAACAATACAACGCACACAAGAACACCGCTCACACACACACACTCACATACACATGCACACACACACACACACACACACACACATACACACACACACACACACACACACACACACACACACACACACACACACACACACACACACACTTCAATAAATAGACAGCTGAAAAGAGCACGAATGTACGCTGACAGCTAAATCAATGTATTTATATTACGTATGCATCAAACGGGCTTTTTTCCTCCTCAAAATGGTCTAATTTACAGGACATATAAATTATTATTCAGTGGGTAATTGGGGAATTTCTAATTAAATCGGAAATACAATCTTTTTCCGTACAGCTTCCTCGAAAATTGGTTCAAAGGCAAAT
Source organism: Pelodera strongyloides (assembly GCA_036852015.1). NCBI lineage: Eukaryota > Metazoa > Nematoda > Chromadorea > Rhabditida > Rhabditidae > Pelodera > Pelodera strongyloides. Next base: position 30,328 of record JAANDG010000384.1, on the reverse strand, counting down.
TTGTACTCGAATAAATAACTAATTTAGATAAGCTCAAGACAGCGCCATAATGTTCCAAAAGGATTTTGTCCAACAGCTTATTAGAGCCAGTGTTGGTCACCTCATACCGAAGGAAAGAAGACAAGACGGAAAGACAACCCCATACCGAAGTACAAAGTGCGAGGAAGAACACACTGAAAATAGCTCCTGGCCCAAACATGAGCCAGTTGATAGAATGTTCAGTCTGATAGGGTTTCGCGTGAAAAGGTATGGGGAGTGTACATTGCGAATAACATGGAAGCACCTCTCTTAGCTTCGGATTGGAGTGAGTGAGTGAGCTGAGACATAGAAAGAAGTGAATCCACTATTGATTGATTGGGTGAGCGGATTGTAAACAGTTTTTTCTTGTCCTTTCTATTAGAACATGGCCTTTGCGGGGCAGAGTGCTGTGCCATGTGCGCGCCCAGACAGGGGCACCTCGTGCTCTTGTTCTTTTAGAAGTTTATCTTTTAGACGCAATTACAAAAGGGGACAATATTATAATGCAGGGACCGGGACGCTTGTTATGCAAGAACTGGAAACAAAGACTCGGAATCCAAATGTGACCACTACGTGGAACAACTTACTATGTAGAAACCATTAATCCAAACTAAAAGGAGACATACACCGGGAAGCTGTATTAGATGAGATCAATAAGCTAATTGATTTGTTCGCTGTGGAATATGGCCTAGGAATCAATCGATTCAGAAGTTTGAATTAATACGTATCACAACGCGAGTAGTATTTGTGTCTCCGTGCTCAGTGTTGGATAAATTCATTATAAAATCATTATAACAATATTTCGCAAATGCTCAAGTGAAGATAATGCATTAATAAATTTAACAGAACTTACATCCGTTTAACAGAAGTCCTGTTGTCTATACGCCTTGAACAGGTAAACACTCGATTTCCTCAATTAACACATATTTAGGAATTCAGCATGGTACAATAGGTTAAAATGCAGTACAATAATGGTAATACACCCAACTGCGATAAAACTATGGGAATGTGGGAACATGTCCTAATAATTTTGTTATAGTGATGGAATAGTTACGCGCTACTCTACTCTACTGTTTTTTTTATGAAATTAATTTTTTGAAGGTTCACACAGAAGCTCCCGAGTAAGGTTGAGGATAGCCAGAGAAAATGCGCATGCCAACCATATACATGTTCATTGTTAGTTCACAAATTAAGGGATTGCTTATTAAAGTGGAGTTAGCGCAATATGTATAAGGAGAAAACCGTGATAGTTTGGTGTTGGTTTGGAGTGAGTAAGTTGTGTACAAAATAGGAAGAAGGGAATCCTCTATCGATCGGCTCAATGAGCGAGCTTGCAAACAGTTTTTTTTTCTTGTCCTCTCTATTAGAATATGGCCATTTGCGTGGCACTGTGCCGTGCCATGTCCATGTGCGAGTCTAGACAGGGGCAACTCGTGCTATTTTTTCTTTTATTAGTTTCTCTTAATCCCAATCACAAAAGGGAAAATCTGCGGCAACAGGGACTTGGGGAATGGTATTTAAACATCCGAACTAGGTACGGAAAAGTGGAGTGTCGCTCATACTTAACATAATAAAAAAGATTCTTACATTCTTAACTTACGTCACTAAGCGGAATTATGTATTCCGCGTGGTTAATATAATAATCAATCTAAATCGAATTTAGGAGCAAGAAAGCGTGAGGGGATTTGTTTTTGTGATTCCTTGTTAGATGTTGAATCGTTTAAAAAAAAGGAAGATGTCGAGCTGACCCGCCCCTTTAAAATGGAACAATTGTTTTATTTTCAGATTGTGATGAATAGTCCAATGGAGCTAACAAAATTAATTAATGTAAAATCGCATCTGAACTACAAGCTTATGAAAATATTGAATTACCCGTGAATGGATAGCGATTCAGGAATTCAACATACCGAGGAAGTCTTGGATGATGTCAAAAAGTGCATGCTTATGAACGTACTGATGCAATAAACCACCAACTGCGATAGCACTATGAGAATGTGGGAACATGCACTAATGCTTTTCACAATGATGGAGCAGGAACACGTTATAGTCTAATGATTACATAACTGCGTGGGTATTTGGTACTGGTGAGAAGCGTTGGAGGCGTGTGGCGCAATGCGCAGGTCTCTGAATACTGAACCGGAAAATGGAGGCATAGAAATTATTTGCTATCCTATAATGTATAACTACAAAGTGGTTTTAATGTAATACGCGCTCGGTACTGTTATATGTCATGGATCCCGCGCTGTGGCCTCCCACAAGCTTGACATAACATGCAAAAGTTCATTATATGACTTGAATACTTCAACATATCTTACAGTTAGCTCATCCCTCACTATGAATAATTTCCCATAGTGATTTGTTTTGTAAAACAAGATGCGCCCTCCTCCAAAAATGAACATCATACACTTGGAGATTCTAAAAACACCATGTGCCCAATTTGTGTCAATGTTCCTCATAGCGAAAAAGCCACTGCAAACATATATGGTGGTGGTGGTGCATATCCAAATTTGGAAAATTGCCAATCTTTTTGGAGAGGGTTAAAGGCGATGGAAGTGTGTTTTGTAGTAGATCACTGTGAATAACATCGTGTTGATCGTGCTTTCACTTTGAGATCAACAAGGTCTGACTTCTGAGGAAAACCCGGAAAAAAAGAAACGAAAAACAATCGGTTTTAGCAGATTCATTTGTGAGGCACTGTTCGCGTTCAAACGCTTACGGTGCTTCGAAGCATATCAAAGGTTAGTTCTATAAAAAAAAAACTGAGTTATGCCTCGTATTCAAAAGAAGGATCCATGAAGTTTCCAAATCAGAATTTATCTTGCAGTACTGTAATCACTTCACTAATTCCTAAAAAGGACAATTTTTTCATAGTATTTCTATACATATTGTCTTTCTCGATAAACAACACTCCAAAAATATTAAAACTTACCAGCCTACTTGTTCCAGATCAATGGCAGAGTTGTGTTGAGCGCGGGAACAGTTCATTGTGTGTAAGAAGCAGCCTCCTAATCCCTCAGTCTCTCATGGTACGTGTTCGATTATTCTTTGAAAATATTGCGCTGATTTGGTAGCAGGCTCTATTCGGAGAATGAGCCGAGTAAAAGTAATATGTATATCATAGGGAGTAAACGCACCAAGTTTTTCTCATATGTGTGCGATGGTGAAATTACCGACAACAGAACTTATGTTGTATGGTTGAACCTCTTTGGCACGTATGAGGCGCAGACGAATGAATCACCGCCAACTTACTGTGTACGCTTAACGCATAGAAGATATGGTACTCGCAGCAGCTACAAAACCCTTGAATCTTCAAATTGGTGGCATAAACAATGGAAATATCATTGTTTCTTGGAAGCAAATGTTTTCTGGTTCTGAATCGCTTATCAAACTTTCAGGATCTCCGGATCAACTTTGTGATCAGCAACATGTTCGTGCTCACGTCTTTCCAAGAATTCGCCCCCGAACAGAAGCCAATTTCTCGTTCTTCTTCGCCAAATGCAAGGTATTTAACAACATTGGCTTACTGTATTTTTCTTTTTGCTAAGCGTGTGAATATCGAGTGAATAATAACTAAACAGTGATTAAATAAATGAGAATATGCAAATTCTCGTACGATCGGGGTCGTTATCTTGTCTGAAAATGGGCATACGGGTAAATCATGGCTTAGTCATCGGATCATGAATAATTAATTGACCAAACTTATTATTTTTTGAGACTCTCAACACTCTTCGCCAATACTGAACGGCAATTTTTGTCATTCCTCAATTTATTCTTTAACTTTTGATTCCCCTAAATCTCAAAGGTCTGTGTTTAACACCACAAAATCTTTAATATAGGTGCCTCTTCAGAAAGATATCCTAAGATGTTGCTTCTTAATAACAAACACGACGAAGATCGTCCTCGCATCCATATTAAAAATACGGATGGACATTTTTATCAACAATTAGTTTATTTAACCATTCCGACGAGGCGTTTTCGTCTTATTCAACATCAAGACGGAAATAATCAATGCTCGTGAAGCTCCAGTAGCACTGCGAACAATTCAGTTGTGAATCTTGATTTCCAACTTTAGTCCAGGGAACCGAATTGATCAGATATTCCTGTGTGTTTCAGGGACGATCATCCTGTCAAAGGCCGAATGGACCAGGACAACTCTATCTATAATCCAGCAAATGCGGATACTGCTGGGGACGGGCAAAACTCAGGTATTTCGACGTTTAAATTTCGGAAACTTTTTGCAAGAATATATGTATATAATGACCAGCAAGTCAATCTACACCTTGTGACAATTATTCAATAACTTTTAAGCTTTTATTTGTCTTTCATCAGAACTGTTTCCAGTACACTACGAATGCCACATCTCTTTTTCAGTCGGTCTTCACTTTGAACCTACGACGGAAAGTGGGTTTAACCTTGCTGACGCGATTGGAATAAGCGAGCATGAGGTTTTGGAAGCGTTTGCTTCCTTTGACTCGGAGGTCAGCTCTTTTTACCTATCCCAACAATGAAAATTTTTCAAAACTTTTTAAGTAAGTGCCATGTAAATGTTCGCTGGTTACCCAGGTTAGCCCGATCAATGTATTGGAATGAGCATTTTGACATAGTGGGAACTCTTATCAGAGTGATTTATCGAAAAAACTAATAATTTTATTTCCTCATAATCGACGATGTCAACGGTCGCGCACGATACGAATAGACTCAATTTCGTGGTTCTGGACTGTTTTTCTTTAGAATTTCAACTTCGACGAAGATCACTTCTTCGGTCTCGATTTGCTATCCGAGAGCGCACATTCAGGTATCATTTTATGATAAAACATTTTATTTATAAAGTCGTTGAGAAAAAAAATAAAACTCTACACCAAAGAGTTTCAATCGCCTGCAACATAATTAATTCAAGCCGTGAACTTTGCAGCGTGCTTTTAGCATGTGATCAAATGACCAAATTATACACCTTTTGACTAGTTGCGTTCAGTAGAATCATTTCCAAACAAAGAAATGATAAACCATATGTAAATAATACGTGAGATGCTTCCACCCAAGGGCATTTGCAAACGAGTCACCAAAAGCCAAAAATTTAATTCTACGGATAGGGAGGTGATCTCTAGAAATACACAAACAAATACTTATTCAGGTGCTAATGGATCGCCCAGTGGCTTGGAACACGCTTCGGCGTCTGCGCCACCGGCTGCAGGAGCAATTGACACTGCACCACTTTTTCCTCTAAATTCATTGGGTGCACTGTTAGAGGCACCTCGAATGGATGCACCCGACTCTTCGAAGAGGACTACTAATTTTGCTGACAAAGCCCCCAATGCCCCACTTCCAGATTCGCTGGCTAACGTCAGTACATCGCAGTTTTCTGAGCAAACCACAGATGATGATGATATAATATTCCTTGGATATGTGACTCAAAATCCTAGTCCTGCAGGGTCATTTTCGGCCCGTGATGCACAGATACCCAACCCAGCGCAAGTCCTGGCAACTATGGCACCCTTGCACACCCCACATGTGCAGACAACGGCGCACAATTCTTATTCTCAGCAGATTTTACCGGCTCATGCTACTCAGATGGCCTACCCTGCTCACGGTCTGACAGCTATAGCACCTACTCATGTGCCTGATATGCAGAATCTAGTGCATAGCTCCTATTCAGCCCAAACACCCTACTCAGCTCCTGCCATGGCGTCAATGGCATTTGAACGTGCTTCAGAAACGCAACCTACAGAATATACGCCCAATGATCACCACCATCCTGTCCCGTTTCCGGATCATCATCCTTACCACACAACACCGCCAATTCCAGCCGTTGCATCTAAGCCTTTTGCGCAAGTACAAACTACCGGCTCGTATGTTCATGCACCAAATCAGATGGTTTCAAACCCCTATGTAGCCACGGATCCAGCAGACCATGCGCCTATCATGACACCCATGGCACCATGCGGAAGTTCTCACATGGAAACGTCGGACGCAAATGGTATTCAAAGGGCGCCAATGCGCACGTCCAAGACCAATGTTTCCACGTCTCGCAAACGCACTAAGGAACATAAATTCGTCGAACCCAAGGTTCCCAAGCGAAGACGTGCGACTAAGAAGACTGACGCTGTTCCCGTTAAGAAGACGCCCGTCGTGGATACTCCGACTGCACCTGCTGGTATCGCCCGTTGCCCCCCTATATTGCCCTTCCAGGTGTGTTTCCGTGAACATTTGCTACGATCAGACATAAGCTATTTTGAAAAGTTTGTGCGACTGGCCTTCTTGCCCCTAATATTCGTTTGCCGAAAACGAGCAATTTAAAAAAAAGAACAATCATGATATGGTTGTTTTCAGTATGTTTAGAAATGTACTGCCTTTTGCTAGAAATGCAACTACGACAATATTAGGTCATAATTAAAAAGGAGTATTACACACATTATAAGCTTTTTTCTCGTTTAGATATGCATCCCGTTGCAACAAGCAGGAAAAGAGGAGGAAATCGTGATCCGTCTTAAAGCTATACTTGATTCCTACAAGAGCGGCAGGTTAGTTGTATATGACCACTTGCATGTTGTATATGAGCATTTGCATGCTACATTTTTCAATGAACAGTCTTATGGTTTTTTATAATGGGATACTTATTTTAAAAAAATCAATAAATGTATAAAACATTTTTATTACAGCTATCATTTTAGCATTGGTCCCGACGAGCTTAAAACAAAGGGAATGGCCATTTTCCAAGGTAAGCCACACTATTTGAGAGGATTGGAGCACTATTTGCGTCGTGAAGCGGAGAAAACGGATACAGGTCAAAAATAAACCAACACTTGGTCTGAAATTTATTGGTAAATTCTTTGTTTACTGTTACATTATTAGTTTACGCACAGATCAGCCGTGCAGACATACTATTAGTAGCTGAATTTTTCGTAGTCGATGTTTTTTGTTGAACAGAGAGATTTAATTGTTACAGTTACTGCCACTCTAAGAAAGTGAGTTTACTGCCATTTTACTGCCTTTTTATTTGGTTCTAGTGATTTGAAGTTTTTTTTTTCGTTATCATAATTATTGCGAGTGCCTTTATTTTCTGTTTGACCAGTGATTGTATTATGTTCAATAAAAAATTGAGTAAACCGCGCATTATAGGCATTATGTAAGCAAATCACATTCGAAGGATAGATTCATTCCGGTAGAAATCGTATGATAGGAAGAAACGAATAGGCTCATTTATAGGTTGATATGGAGTTTGCTGATTGTTAAACGTTTTGAGAGACAAAATGTACATAATGTTTCCCTAATATTGTGGGTACTTAACGCAACAACTTGGGGAGGCTATCGTAGTGTCCAATCGTTGAATTTTTCCATGGATATTGCGTAGCTTTTGATCAATACGCTGGAGGGAAGACGAAATGAATGAATTATACACACAATTAGGTGGTCAACTAAAAGCTTCCAGAACCTAAAAAACATGTCTCTACAAGGCATTGAGAGAGTTCTATGCAAAAATCTAACCCAGGATATTCATCGTCCTTTGTTGAAAAACAGGAACGTGATGAAAACATTTAGCAAAGCTAACCGTTGACGTGCAGCAGTGATTTTTGCAACATTCACACTTAAAGCTTGCACTTATCGAAATGATTTCACGCTCTTAAACGAAAAAAAATACAAGTAAAATTAATCCACTAGATTTGCTGAAAACAATGTAAATATTGATTGTCCATTAAAATGAGTGTATTTCACTAATAAAACTAGTAACTGACAATAATCATCGGGAATTTCGGGAATTGAAGCTATATAGAAAACGCGTCCTATAAAGAAGATGGTTCAGCGAACTCACACATATGGGATGAACTGCATGACCTGAAATAAAACAAGCGGCAGAAACGAAACTAAACTGCCCGTTATCGGCTGGACGACAAAAAATATTACCTAACAGCGCGGCAGCGCAACCATCGTTAGTGGCAAAGTTCAGCAGCGCTTTGTCCTAGAAGTTCAGCACTAGAACACCTAGAAGTTCAGCACTAGCGCCTTAAAGCTTCTTTCCGCACGAAGATAAGAAGTTAAAATTAGTGAATGATCGGCACTCGATGTCTTCACAAGCGGTTGGTAATTAACACATGACTTAGCACTCACGTTGCACTTCCGAATAATGTAGTTCGCATCATATGGAAGACACTCGACGGTTACCTTTCCTAACTACGTCACTCTCACACGCACAAAGTCCCGCTCAGTTGTTTTCTTAATTTTGCATGCGAAATCATTCGATATCGTGCGTGTGCATTAAATGCATTATGCGCCAAATGCCTTCGGAAAAGTCCATCTCGAATGGGGATTCTGTAGACTTGCCTTTCTGAGTCTCCATCACGGCCATAAGAAAGCGCACAATACCGTACTCTCCTCTCCGTCATGCCTCTCCACCGATGACTCGATCTCTGCCTTTCCTCTAACCACTTGCAATGAGAGTAATCTCTATATACTACCGTAGAAATGGGGGCGCTCCGGGACCCAAGATAATTCAACTAGCATTCAAAACCGAATTGTTGGCACAGGATACCGAAAAAAAACTCGGCTCTCATAGATCCGTTGGGGAATACTTCCTGAAAAGTGGCAATGCCAGATAATGTAAACTGATAATTTCGCATCAATTATTCATATTTCTTTGTGTATATTGTTGTAGTCAGTATGCTTACTGTGTAACAAACCCTAGGCTCTCGAGGAGTTTTAATGTATGGTTATTTTCCTTCCAAAATTGCACCGTATACACAACTTCATATACCGTCCGCAGTAGTTACTGGATTCATTCTGCGAGAATCATGAAAATACTACTGTGTACCAACGTATTAAATGTTCACAATAACACATCGAATAAACTTCATTAGAGCTGAGTTGAAGTAAATGATCTTATTCTGAGGTACTCCCGTAATTTCTCTGGGGTTGTCGTGCTTACAAGAAAATATATGTATGTCAATAAATTGAGTGCAATGGCAGCAACCAATATTCCTGATTACATAGCGGATAAGATCGCTTTAGAGGGAGAGCGCTCATATTGCGTAGTCGAAGAAATATGTATAGTGTTCGTAATGTAGTTTTGTTGCTGCTGTCTGTTCGTTAATGGGGTTTGCAAGTATGCCCGATTTTCCTTGCAAGTATCGAAAAATTTACCGTTTGACACTACACGAAATATCTACAGGCAGTGTTTGCGACCGATCGCCACGGGACCATTTGTTCTACAAAAATCTCTTTGATGGCGGATTTTCTATAGTGCGGATGTGTCAAAATTAAGCAAAATTACGGTAGATTGGCACACTATTTTGCAATTGATACTTGCAAGGAAAACTCGCGGTTTTTGGCATACTTGTAAACCCCATTAGGCGCCATTACGGGGCATGAGGTTGCTCTGCAATCCAGATTCTTCAGCTTCTTTTGCTTTCATTTCCGGACATCAACAATCAACGGCTAGTTTACCTTTATCTAGATAAACTGTAGAAATACGCCTGCGATAATTTAGTCCCATGACTGTGCAAATTAATAGGTATGCAGGGTAAGCTGATCTGCGAAACCGTGCTATTCAAATGCGGATTTTTCACATATAACCGTGGGAGGAATACTACGGCTGTCCAAGACCAATGTTCAGTGTATACATACTACGTGCTTCATAACTGTTTTTCGACTAAATTCGTTCAATATTCAGCAATAAAATACATTTAATAAAACAAATCCTTTTAACACAAATCCTTTTTTTTTTTGAAGAGTTGGCGCGTAAGAGATTTACTTATCACTCACTGTTGCTGTTCTGATTGTTGAATTCCCATCTGCGTTAGTTGGCATTGGCTTAATGTGACAAAACTGCACAAAAAATGGAAATACCTTTAAGAAAAATTTAATATCCTACTTATGGTTAGACTGATCATACAATTCCAATCAAAATGCCAACATTGCATAGTTAACTCATTTTTTTCGTAACATAGCTCTTTATGCAATCAGATGTAAAATATAAGACGAATAAAGAAAAACACACACATGCTAGGCTCGTTGAAGAAGCCCAGCTACTCGTTCACCGCTTTGTATCATTCTTTATGAGTTCCCGTATTTTTCTTTTGTAAGATATCGGTATTCATTTAACTCGGTACAAATTACAATACGTGTAGCAAATATTGTAAATAAAACTCATTTTTCTATTTCTCTGCAGTAAAATTGGTGTACCGATGAGTAGTTCCATTCCTTACTAACAATACCGTCCCATTTCAGATGAAGAACACGAATAAGATGAGCTTGGTTCATTGTTACTACTGTATGCTCATTGTTGTCCTCTTCTATTGCAGGTTCTCTGTCTTCACAATTGTTGCAGTGGACCACCCACGTCGTGGTGAGCCGCTCTTTTTCGCGCCATTTTGCCTGCTCTCGCCCCTTTTCAGACACAGAGAGGGGCAGTCACACCGCTGAGGGCGGTGTTCACGTGAACTGCACGTGCCCCGAGCGGTGTTCCCTCCTCTTTGTTATTCACTCGTCTTCTCCCTCCCTCCGTTATTTCTTTTGTAGTTTTGTTTAAAATTATTAGTAAACTTTCCCTACCTAATCCTCGGATATTTGCAAGCATATTCTTTTCTGGTCCTCCTAAACTTTTTTCTGCAACTTTTATGCGTCTCGGAATACAAAGGTGAGTGAAATGGTTTGTATGTTGCGATATTTGTTGATGTAACTATATCAAAAGCTACGTTATTTTACTTGATTTACTGCCTTAGACATATTGCCTTCAAAAATACTCTGGCCATTTAAATTTACGTGTATTATTTTGAAGGCCCATATCTGTCTATCTTTTAAGATCAACGTATAACAAATCAGTAGTTGGCGTTCAGAGTTTTTGTTTGCTTGTATTCAAGAGTATGGTCTCTGAATATTTTGTTTGTATTTTCTTACAGCAGATAATTGTCGTATGGTGCAATTTTAATCGACCACTTAATAAACCGTTATTAACTCCAATATTACATTCTACAAGCTCAAATTCCTGGGTTTCAGGTACCATGCTGCAATGAAACTCTGATGGTTGGAAAGAGGATCAGATGTGAACACATTTCGTCGAGCTCCTCTCTCCGTCTTCTGACACTCTCGCCAGGTCCTCGCGAGAGCACTTTTTCACGAAAACTTGGCAAACTTGAGGCGAAGTCCCGGCGCAGTGTTTTCAGGTATCTGCTTTTTTTTTTGTCAATTTTTTGAATTTCCACTCGCTGCGCCTAGCTTTCACAGCGCATTTTTTGGCTTACTGCTTAAGACATCTAAAACATCCAAAGACACCTTGTGACATCTCGGACATCCTGAAACATCTGAAAACATCCCGGACATTTGTAAACATCCCGTACATCCAAAATACTCTGACATCCAGTAGTAATTCAAAATAGAAGTCATTTTTGGACATGAACTACATTAATAATAAGAACACTTTTTTACGGAGAACATTTGGTGACAAGGTAGGCGTAGGCTAGTGATAGTTTTTCCTGGACGGAAACTTTCAATTTTCTTGCGATATGTCAGATAACGCGCATCCAGCAGCTTCGACAGTCACTCCAAACGGTTAACTTGAGGTAATTGTGCACTTCCTCACGATCTGCAATTACATCTGCCCTCCGTCAGCAGTGGTTTTACACGTGCCATATCTTTACGAAAAGCAGACAATAACCCGAATAACCGCTTCACGAACCAAACAAATAAAAATAAAAAGAATAATCATCGTCTAGGGATGTTTTGGATGTCACGGATGTTGGATGTCTAGGGATGTTTTGGATGTCACGGATGTTTGTGGATGTCAGAGATCTTTTTGGATGTTTTAGATGTCTTAAACAGTAAGCCGCATTTTTTTTGCGTCAGTGTGAGACTTCATGTCTCAATGTGCCTCCCTGAAGATTGTGTTAATGGCTGCCCTGAGTCGGTTGGTAATCCAGGATGCTTTAAAAAACGAATACACTCAATTGATCTCATTTAGGATTTCGACCGACAATGACGTTGGAATGGCTGTTCAAATGGACTGTTGCTGTACACTGAGAGCAGACCCTTTTCTCCAAAAGTACAAGCGGGTCTACAGTAAGGTTGCCTTATTAAGTTATGTGTTGCATAATGTGCGCGCTTTGGTCCATACACGACGATACTTTATGTAGACAACGACTGCTTCCAGCTGCTTTCAAGAGGTGCATTTTGCTCACCCAATTGGGCGCCCAGTGTGCGCGGTTCAGGCGCGGATAAATCTTTTGCGTCCGCTATATGAATCTCGGTGAATCTTTCTGACGACAAATTTCAATCGAGTATGGCCCAATGCGAGTGTCTGTGTGTGTATTCTCTATATGTCTGTAGCTGTTGCATGATAAATAAAGAAATGATGTGTACAGATTTCAACGCAATTTGTGTTGCATCACAGTCGGACGTTAAACACCACAGAACATTCAGTAGGAGCAGATATATACAGTCATAATATACCGATAACATAACTCAGTTAGGCACGGTTACGATGGGTTCTACTCAATCGCCGTCCAATACCAAGGAACAAGGGCAATGTGGAATATTATATACAATTATTATGATGCAGCGTATCTAATTCATCATAGGAAAATCCGTTCTCTGTAAAAAAGAGGTGCGAAGTGAAGCTTGTCTATAATCTCTAACTTTGTTGTGCAAACATGAAGAAGTGTCTTATTGTGTGTCTTTGTCATCTTTGTCATATGTATATTGTGTAGTGCACTTTGTCGCATGCTAGATTCAACCCACGGAATAAACTTGTGAATTTCTCCCCAATATGTGTACAGAACATTACAGAGTATATACTATTGTATATTACAAAACATAAAATACAACATAAATTTTCGGTAGCCCTTTCATACAGACATATATTTTTTTCTCAAAAAGATCCGCTTTTAGGGACGGTTCAATTCGTTTTTTTTCTTGCCTGACAACATAACGGTTCAGTTTGAGCTGTGTCCTCTATAAGAGGGTCAAGCCAAAGCCAATGCTATCTTTAGGACAGAATCAAGGGCGTGCGCTCTTTGGTAGACCTTTACATAGTCTGCACTTCCCTTCCAAAGAACAAAATTCCTTTATAGGAAAAGTTGAAGTAGTATGTACTGGGAGTGACACACATCGTACATTGCATACAACAGAACAGTGCATTACATATACCAGAACAAAAAAAAATCACATTAGGACCGTCATATCATTTATTTTGTTTCAATAGTTGCAATGAACAACGTGCCAGGTATGAATACAAGCGACTAACCTTTCCCCTCTACTAACATGGTTTCCCAAACGTTTCACAAAAATCAAACTATGCACCATATGTGTTGCTTTTAACGCGAATACTCGGTCTGATTGGATACGACTGCGCTTGATTACTCGTTTCCAGTGGTAAGTCGGTGGTCCGCCACAGAGGTTCGTTTAAATTTTTTATTTTAAGAGTTAAATTTTCTTTCAATGACTGTTGAAAAACACCCTGGCCTACACTGGGCCCACATCAGCCGCCCACGGGTCCCACTACTCACTTTCCCCTTTATGGGCGAGGTGCCGCCGAGGTGTAGGCGGCCCACCTTTTTTCGGGCCCAGTGTAGGCCGCGCACCCGCCAAGTTTCCTCAGTGTTATGTATGCTAATTAATTAAGTGTACATAGGAGTTAAATGACATGGCGCTATGTAGGCTATGCATAGGAGTTAAATGATGTGGCGATATGTAGGCGTTCCATGAGTGGAGGCGTTAGGAATAGGTAAATTCGCCGACTCTTCGCAACTTCATCACGTCTTTTTGACATCCGAAGATCGAACAGGGTGTTAGCAACTACATCATGACCATTTCTTTCACCCCACTCCACAAGGTGGCATGCCTGGGCCCTCGCTACTAAGGCACAAAACTCTGAGTGCAGAGGACCGTTGTAGAACAGTTCGGGTACCTACGCAACAGGTCGTTGCCATAATCCTCTCTCGCAAAGGGTACGACGTACATGCGGGAAGATGAAGAATCAGCTCAACTATATAAGCAATGTTTTTTTCCAGCTGTAGATTTAGAAATAACACCAAAGCTTTTTTAAAATTTTGGAGGAACTTCCTTCTCTCTTTCCTTTCTATCCGGGATATGCGTCCTAATGTAAAGGGAAGTTCTCATTCAAAAGGAAGTTCTATTCAGAAGAATTCCTAATAGCGTGATTCAGTGAAAACAAGAAAAACATAGTAAGAAATATTCTTTCCCATGAACGTGTTATGTTTTGGTTCCTAGAGTAAAATGTTTCTTTTGGCGTTCGACCGCGGGACAGAAAACTATATAAGAAGCGGGAGTAACAACTCGAGAGGAACCAGCTTCGACCCGGGCCCGGGCCGTAATAAGAACTCATAACTCCTCATAAAGTTATCCACCGATAGTCGAAGACATCACATGACAGCACGCTACATAACAGCTTAATCTTCTCTAATCACTCCGCAATCCACCAGTCAATTGTGTGAACTACCGTCCACTGGTATCTGGCTAGTCAGATTTCTTTTGATGAACATCCTCAACGTTAAAGGGACAGGCCCACGAGAAAGAAGTTTTCCTCAATTTACTTGCACAGAATGTCCGGAATTTCAGAAATATTACTGTGAAAACCGCATTTCCATACGCCTAGAACTCGCAGAGATATTCCACGGCAAACGTTCAGCCAGGTACCGTAGTCCGAAAGGTTAAAATACGTTTTTACGGTTTATATCCGTCCATTAGCATTCCTTTTTTACGTACTAATTGTTAAACGAAGGAAGAACATTCCTACTATTATACCATCACTGTAATACTCTAACAGAGCAAAAATTGAGTCTGACTACGTACCTGGCCGAAAATTCGCCGAGGAATAACTCTGCGAGTTCTAGGCGCTAAGAAATGCCGTTTTCACAGTTATATTTCTGAAATTTCGGACATTCTGCGGAAGTTAATTGAGGAAATCTTTTTTTCTCGTGGGCCTGTCCCTTTAAGTTTGTCCATTCCACTTGCAGAGGTTTTCCAAAGTGACGCGTTCTCAATGTCCGATCCGACGATTTTGTATTTGGGCCACCTATCCTAAAAATGTCGTCGCTTTGCTACTCGTTGCTCAGCAAGTTGTGCTTGTTGTAGCACCATGAGAGCATGCAACTCATCCGGATTGGCTCTCCATGAGTATACAGGGAAGATCAAGTCGCATGATTATTGTTAAACCCCTCACTTTAAACATTATTCCTATTCCATAAAACATGTGAGATTACCAACACTTTCACCAGTAAACCACTCAAACAGGGTTGTGAAAACCGTTTTTCTAAGTGTGCAAAATTGGGTGAGATATTCGCGAAATCAGATCCCCAGAAATACCATACGAGCACCCAAAAATTATCCAAAACAATGGGTTTCTGAGCATGTACCGGGTTCAAAACCAAAACAAATATGCCAACATTGATTAAATCAATAACAATAAGCTTTTTACTGCGCAACACATTGTATTTTAGGCATTTTCAAGTTCAAACTACGGTACATTTCTGAGTATCTTCTTTCGCGAATATCTCCCCTAATTTTGCATACTAAAAAAAAACAGTTTTCACAGAGAAATCTGGGAGATTTATTACAGAAAAATTGAGGGGAACTTTTTTTACGGGCCTGTGCCTTTAAGTTATTGGTTGTTGGAAGAGATCTCGCATGTCAAGTTAAGATATAGACACTTTAGGTAGAAATTACCCAATAAATTTTGATATTGTTCTAAAAACTGTCTACTTCCACACCGTGAATTCTTTTTCATTTCATTTTACTTTGCTCTTTCTTGTTGTTGATATATCGTGAAGTTGTTTTGTCACTGGGGTGTATCATCTTATATGTTGATCATATTATTTTATTTCAGGTTAAGCCATCAAGATGAAGAGAAGATGTTCTTCTACTACTTGTCCTAGTCACATCGTGAGTTTTCATACCTTCACTAACAGGAAGTGTGTGCGCACATAATTATTCAATTACTCGACTAGAGAATCTGAACGGTATTGCTTAGGATGGCCTTGTGCAGGCAGTTCTGCAGTGATCAAAAAATCTGCCTGATGACGACGGGGAATAGGAAAACCGACGAGCATCCTCCAATCCTTCCTGAAGCAGGCTTACCGCGATATTTATAATCAAAATCTTTAAACAATATAACCCATTGGACATACTTGGTTTCATAATACTTGGCGTATTAAGGGGACAGGCGCACGCACGAGAAAAAAGTTTTCTCAGTTTTCTTGCGCAGAATATCCGGAATTTCAGAAATATTTCTGTGAAAACCGAACTTCTCTACGACTAGAGCTCACAGTGTTGTTACGTTATTTCGCAGTTTATAGTTCTGCCAGGTACTGTAGACTGAAAGGTTAAAATACGTTTTACGACCTATATCCGTCCATTATCATTCTTTCACTACATGATACTTGTTCAACGAACGAAGAACCTTAATACGATGATAACGAAGCATTTCAAATACCGTAATGCCCTAAAAGAGCAAATTGATTATGAATACGGTACCTGACCGTTTAGTTTGCCGGGGAATAACTGTGCGAGTTTTATTTGGAAAGAAATGCGGTTTTCACAGTAATATTTCTGAAATTCAGGACATTCTGTGCAACTAAATCGAGGAAAACTTTCTTTTTTTTCTCGTGCGCCTGTCCCTTTAAAGGTAACAGTTACGTTCGTGGAAGATAATAAACTTTCCAGAAAAGAGGAAGAAAGGTTCTCGTCATGTGGGCCGATAACATTACTTATGAGGGGAAGGTTTTGACCGTCGACACAGCGGAGGAGCGGGCCCGGATAGCATGGACCGTAAGTTCTTTGATAAAAAAAATAAACAATAACATCGTTTAGCTTCAACGTGCAATTTCTTTTTAATTAAAAGGCAAACTTAAATGATAGTAGCACCAAGTCTGATGAAATATATATTATAATTAAGCATGGTTGTTCTTTAGGGATATACGGTGGGAGAAGCTTCATACGAACCATTTACCAAAATTCTGCCATTCACTAAGGCGGCAGCGCTCGAGGCAAAGGTCAGTTCGCTTCCCTTATTGCATACTTTCAAAACTATAGGTCAGCTGGCTAACGCTATCAGTTGTATATCCTGAACACGAAGGCCAATAAAAATTAAAAGTAAAGGTGTTGACTTTATTTCGCTGCTGAGTGAGCCTAGAGTTTGGGAAGTTAATTTTCGTGGTTAAGCATCATGTTAACTTTCGAATCGGCGCATCCCCTTGATAAGAATATATGTTGTTTCTTTAAAGGCATTTCCATATTTGTCACAATAAGAGAGTGTGTATTCAGGTGATTCGGGACGAATACTATCAAAAATTGGCAGAGGAGGAGGAGGAGGAGGAGGTGCTTATTCATTTTTTTTCGTAGTTGAGCGTTGTGAAATTAAACACCTCTTGGCACAATAATGTCTAATAATGCAGCGTCTCAAAATATGTATGTAATGTTACAATTCAAATTCATACTAATCTCTCTATTTTAGCTGACTCAAACTGCGAGCAACTTGGGTACGTTCAATTATAATTCTAGCCGAGCTAAGTTCTGAACAAATTACGTGAACTAATGATTCTAATAATTTTCAATAAATAGAGATAGCCTATAAGGAGTTTTTTTGCGTGTATAAATTCTTTGTACTTAATCCATAATGTGAATAAGATTGAGTTGTCATGAATGCATGAATATCAAAATATGGCAACATCAACGTTTGCAGATATTGTGCCCGAGAAGAAAGTTGGAGATCAAACCGATGATGTTCAAAATGAACAGGGGCGGGGTATGTTTTAGCAGTAAGATGAACTTGCAAACAATTAGACGAAAATGTTGTGTGACTGTAAGCCCGACATTTTAATTGTGCGTAATATCAATGTGGTATTAATCATGAATGCATGAATATCAAAATATGGCAACATCAACGTTTGCAGTGTGCCCGAGAAGAAAGTTGGAGATCAAACCGATGATGTTCAAAATGAACAGGGGCGGGGTGTGTTTTAGCAGTAAGATGACCTTGCAAACAATTAGACGAAAATGTTGTTGATGTGAGTGTCATGAATGCATATAATCACGTTGTCATCAACATGAATATCAAAATATGGCAACATCAGCGTTTGCAGATATTGTGCCCGAGAAGAAAGTTGGAGATCAAACCGATGAGTCCAAAATGAACAGGGGCGTTTGAGCAGTAAGATGAACTTGCAAACAATTAGACGAAAATGTTGTGTGACTGTAAGCCCGACATTTTAATTGTGCGTAATTCTATCAATGTGGTATTAATCAAGTTGTCATGAATGCATGAATATCAAATATGGCAACATCAACGTTTGCAGATATTGTGCCCGAGAAGAAAGTTGGAGATCAAACCGATGATGTTCAAAATGAACAGGGGCGGGGTATGTTTTAGCAGTAAGATGAACTTGCAAACAATTAGACGAAAATGTTGTGTGACTGTAAGCCCACATTTTAATTGTGCGTAATTCTATCAATGTGGTATTAATCAAGTTGTCATGAATGATGAATATCAAAATATGGCAACATCAACGTTTGCAGATATTGTGCCCGAGAAGAAAGTTGGAGATCAAACCGATGATGTTCAAAATGAACAGGGGCGGGGTATGTTTTAGCAGTAAGTGAACTTGCAAACAATTAGACGAAATGTTGTGTGACTGTAAGCCCACATTTTAATTGTGCGTAATTCTATCAATGTGGTATTAATCAAGTTGTCATGAATGCATGAATATCAAAATATGGCAACAT
This sequence comes from Pelodera strongyloides, assembly GCA_036852015.1. Taxonomy (NCBI): domain Eukaryota; kingdom Metazoa; phylum Nematoda; class Chromadorea; order Rhabditida; family Rhabditidae; genus Pelodera; species Pelodera strongyloides. The sequence goes on along the minus strand of JAANDG010000384.1, from coordinate 11,587 downwards.
CAACGTTTGCAGATATTGTGCCCGAGAAGAAAGTTGGAGATCAAACCGATGATGTCCAAAATGAACAGGGGCGGGGTATGTTTTAGCAGTAAGATGAACTTGCAAAAATTAGACGAAAATGTTGTGTGACTGTAAGCCCGACATTTTAATTGTGCGTATCTATCAATGTGTATTAATCAAGTTGTCATGAATGCATGAATATCAAAATATGCAACATCACGTTTGCAGATATTGTGCCCGAGAAGAAAGTTGGAGATCAAACCGATGATGTCAAAATGAACAGGGGCGGGGTATGTTTTAGCAGTAAGATGAACTTGCAAACAATTAGACGAAAATGTTGTGTGACTGTAAGCCCGACATTTTAATTGTGCGTAATTCTATCAATGGTATTAATCAAGTTGTCATGAATGCATGAATATCAAAATATGGCAACATCAACGTTTGCAGATATTGTGCCCGAGAAGAAATTGGAGATCAAACCGATGATGTTCAAAATGAACAGGGGCGGGGTTGTTTTAGCAGTAAGTGAACTTGCAAACAATTAGACGAAAATGTTGTGTGACTGTAAGCCCGACAGTTTCATTGTGCGTAATTCTATCAATGTGGTATTTCAAGTTGTCATGAATGCATGAATATCAAAATATGGCAACATCAACGTTTGCAGATATTGTGCCCGAGAAGAAAGTTGGAGATCAAACCGATGATGTTCAAAATGAACAGGGGCGGGGAATGTTTTAGCAGTAAGATGAATGCAAACAATTAGACGAACATGTTGTTTGACTGTAAACATTTTAATTGTGCGTAATTCTATCAATGTGGTATTAATCAAGTTGTCATGAATGCATGAATATCAAAATATGGCAACATCAACGTTTGCAGATATTGTGCCCGAGAAGAAAGTTGGAGATCAAACCGATGATGTCCAAAATGAACAGGGGCGGGGTATGTTTTAGCAGTAAGATGAACTTGCAAACAATTAGACGAAAATGTTGTGTGACTGTAAGCCCGACATTTTAATTGTGCGTAATTCTATCAATGTGGTATTAATCAAGTTGTCATGAATGCATGAATATCAAAATATGGCAACATCAACGTTTGCAGATATTGTGCCCGAGAAGAAAGTTGGAGATCAAACCGATGATGTTCAAAATGAACAGGGGCGGGGTATGTTTTAGCAGTAAGATGAACTTGCAAACAATTAGACGAAAATGTTGTGTGACTGTAAGCCCGACATTTTAATTGTGCGTAATTCTATCAATGTGGTATTAATCAAGTTGTCATGAATGCATGAATATCAAAATATGGCAACATCAACGTTTGCAGATATTGTGCCCGAGAAGAAAGTTGGAGATCAAACCGATGATGTTCAAAATGAACGGGGGCGGGGTATGTTTTAGCAGTAAGATGAACTTGCAAACAATTAGACGAAAATGTTGTGTGACTGTAAGCCCGACATTTTAATTGTGCGTAATTCTATCAATGTGGTATTAATCAAGTTGTCATGAATGCATGAATATCAAAATATGGCAACATCAACGTTTGCAGATATTGTGCCCGAGAAGAAAGTTGGAGATCAAACCGATGATGTCCAAAATGAACAGGGGCGGGGTATGTTTTAGCATTAAGATGAACTTGCAAACAATTAGACGAAAATGGTGTGTGACTGTAAGCCCGACATTTTAATTGTGCGTAATTCTATCAATGTGGTATTAATCAAGTTGTCATGAATGCATGAATATCAAAATATGGCAACATCAACGTTTGCAGATATTGTGCCCGAGAAGAAAGTTGGAGATCAAACCGATGATGTCCAAAATGAACAGGGCGGGGTATGTTTTAGCAGTAAGATGACTTGCAAACAGACGATGTTGTGTAACCCGACATTTTAATTGTGCGTAATTCTATCAATGTGCTATTAATCAAGTTGTCATGAATGCATGAATATCAAAATATGGCAACATCAACGTTTGCAGATATTGTGCCCGAGAAGAAAGTTGGAGATCAAACCGATGATGTCAAAATGAACAGGGGCGGGGTATGTTTTAGCAGTAAGATGAACTTGCAAACAATTAGACGAAAATGTTGTGTGACTGTAAGCCCGACATTTTAATTGTGCGTAATTCTATCAATGTGCTATTAATCAAGTTGTCATGAATGCATGAATATCAAAATATGGCAACATCAACGTTTGCAGATATTGTGCCCGAGAAGAAAGTTGGAGATCAAACCGATGATGTTCAAAATGAACAGGGGCGGGGTATGTTTTAGCAGTAAGATGAACTTGCAAACAATTAGACGAAATGTTGTAAGCCCGATTTTAACATCTTAATTGTGCGTGAACAGGGGCGGGGTATTAGCTATCAACTGTGTAGATCAAGTTGTCATGAATGCATGAATATCAAAATATGGCAACATCAACGTTTGCAGATATTGTGCCCGAGAAGAAAGTTGGAGCAAACCGATGATGTCAAAATGAACAGGGGCGGGGTATGTTTTAGCAGTAAGATGAAATTGCAAACAATTAGACGAAAGTGTTGTGTGACTGTAAGCCCGACATTTTAATTGTGCGTGATTCTATCAATGTGGTATTAATCAAGTTGTCATGAATGCATGAATATCAAAATATGGCAACATCAACGTTTGCAGATATTGTGCCCGAGAAGAAAGTTGAGATAAAACCGATGATGTCAAAATGAACAGGGGCGGGGTATGTTTTAGCAGTAAGATGAACTTGCAAACAATTAGACGAAAATGTTGTGTGACTGTAAGCCCACATTTTAATTGTGCGTAATTCTATCAATGTGGTATTAATCAAGTTGTCATGAATGCATGAATATCAAATATGGCAACATCAACGTTTGCGATATTGTGCCCGAGAAGAAAGTTGGAGATCAAACCGATGTGTTCAAAATGAACAGGGGCGGGGTATGTTTTAGCAGTAAGATGAACTTGCAAACAATTAGACGAAAATGTTGTGTGACTGTAAGCCCGCATTTTAATTGTGCGTAATTCTATCAATGTGGTATTGATCAAGTTGTCATGAATGCATGAATATCAAAATATGCAACATCAACGTTTGCAGATATTGTGCCCGAGAAGAAAGTTGGAGATCAAACCGATGATGTTCAAAATGAACAGGGGCGGGGTATGTTTTAGCAGTAAGATGAACTTGCAAACAATTAGACGAAATGTTGTGTGACTGTAAGCCCGACATTTTAATTGTGCGTAATTTATCAATGTGGTATTAATCAAGTTGTCATGAATGCATGAATATCAAAATATGGCAACATCAACGTTTGCAGATATTGTCCGAGAAAGTTGGAGATCAAACCGATGATCCAAAATGAACAGGGGCGGGGTATGTTTTGCAGTAAGATGAACTTGCAAACAATTAGACGAAAATGTTGTGTGACTGTAAGCCCGACATTTTAATTGTGCGTAATTCTATCAATGTGGTATTAATCAAGTTGTCATGAATGCATGAATATCAAAATATGGCAACATCAACGTTTGCAGATATTGTGCCCGAGAAGAAGGTTGGAGATCAAACCGATGATGTCCAAAATGAACAGGGGCGGGGTATGTTTTAGCAGTAAGATGAACTTGCAAAAAATTAGACGAAAATGTTGTGTGACTGTAAGCCCGACATTTTAATTGTGCGTAATTCTATCAATGTGCTATTAATCAAGTTGTCATGAATGCAGAATATCAAAATATGGCAACATCAACGTTTGCAGATATTGTGCCCGAGAAGAAAGTTGGAGATCAAACCGATGATGTTCAAAATGAACAGGGGCGGGGTATGTTTTAGCAGTAAGATGAACTTGCAAACAATTAGACGAAAATGTTGTGTGACTGTAAGCCCGACATTTTAATTGTGCGTAATTCTATCAATGTGGTATTAATCAAGTTGTCATGAATGCATGAATATCAAAATATGGCAACATCAACGTTTGCAGATATTGTGCCCGAGAAGAAAGTTGGAGATCAAACCGATGATGTCCAAAATGAACAGGGGCGGGGTATGTTTTAGCAGTAAGATGAACTTGCAAACAATTAGACGAAAATGTTGTGTAACTGTAAGCCCGACATTTTAATTGTGCGTAATTCTATCAATGTGGTATTAATCAAGTTGTCATGAATGCATGAATATCAAAATATGGCAACATCAACGTTTGCAGATATTGTGCCCGAGAAGAAAGTTGGAGATCAAACCGATGATGTCCAAAATGAACAGGGGCGGGGTATGTTTTAGCAGTAAGATGAACTTGCAAACAATTAGACGAAAATGTTGTGTAACTGTAAGCCCGACATTTTAATTGTGCGTAATTCTATCAATGTGGTATTAATCAAGTTGTCATGAATGCATGAATATCAAAATATGGCAACATCAACGTTTGCAGATATTGTGCCCGAGAAGAAAGTTGGAGATCAAACCGATGATGTTCAAAATGAACAGGGGCGGGGTATGTTTTAGCAGTAAGATGAACTTGCAAACAATTAGACGAAAATGTTGTGTGACTGTAAGCCCGACATTTTAATTGTGCGTAATTCTATCAATGTGGTATTAATCAAGTTGTCATGAATGCATGAATATCAAAATATGGCAACATCAACGTTTGCAGATATTGTGCCCGAGAAGAAAGTTGGAGATCAAACCGATGATGTTCTTGCAGAGCTAAATGATGAACAGAAGCGAGGTATGTTGTAGCAGTAAGATGAAGTTGCAAACAATAAGGCGAAACTTGCGTGCAGAATCTTACCTACTTCTCTTCCCGTGTACTTTGACTTTGACATATACATTTAGCTTTATGAAACGTGATAACTCGCTAGATGGATTTCTTTAATTCGGAAATATGTTGTCTCCAAATTCCAGCTCCCAGTCTCCTTATTGCAAACTGTGAAATCTCGAATGGAAAAGAAGCGACGACTGGTGCCTCTGCCTCTTTCGTAAGTAATTGAGCATCACAGCCAATACCTAACATCTATTTATTTTGCTTTTATGTTCGGTACAAAAACGCAGAATCTTCGAAAGATTGTCCTGGAACGAATTAGGAAATACATTGCAAACTGCATGTCGCAATGTCGTGTTGTTGATGATGCCCCTGCGGTGCGGTACCCAGTTTTGACTGAAAATTATTAAATGAAAAAATCAAACAACTAAGAGTGAAACAAGCCTCTGTTCGTCAGAAATTCACCAATCTATACAAAGCTCAGTAGACAGCAATTTAGCCGATGCATCGCTCTAATAGTAAGGTGTCCTTACATATATTGAGGAATGTGAATGTAAAGTGTATTATGTTATGTATTATCTCACAACATAATCATCACCTTCTGCGTGAACATGGGTTCCCCGTCCAGCAGAACCCAAGAAATATGCTGTTTCTAGGTAGACTTGGAACTTGTAGATTTGAATTTACACTACTCTGATTGTGTGCCAAAACTGTGTTTTTTTCTTTCAAGTATTAATTCGCAAAATCGTGTGCAAGTTTTGAAATCTACCCGCACTAGAAAATTCGCCGTGTCGTCGCAAAACGATGAGAGAATGCACAGTGCATGTGCATTCTTGAAATTTTTTTGAAAACATGGTCCGGCGGCTACCGACCGCTAAAACTTCCTGTAAATATGCTCGTATGTTCCAAAATACGGAAAAAATTGTAATACTTGCAAGGAAATTCTGACATACTTGCAAACCCCATAACAGTTGAATAGGGTAGTATTTGTGAAACATTTGCGTGAATTTACAATAAACGAAGTTCTGTGATTTTAGGATGCTTCAGAAACCTCGCCACCGCAAAGACGATCAGATCTTTTCGAGAGTATGTTTTTACAAAACGTTGACTTATTCAATAAAAAATAAAATGGAAAACCGATATGGAGAATGCATAGTACTTACCATTCAGCTAGGGTTCTTGTTTGTTTTGATAACTAATGGTAACACTTGATTTCAGGAATCGCAACAATGAGGGAGCAACACGTTTTGCCGGAGTTTCAGCCCATCACAATTCAGGAGTTTGAGGCTGCCACACCACTCACGGAGTTTGATGAAAATCATAGTTTTAAGGTATTTATTTTTATGACTATTGCCTCCAGCATGTAATTTTCACATTAAATGCAAGTTATATATCGTACTTGCAGAAGGCGTTGGTTAAACACATCGGACCACTACTTCAGTTTCCGTACCGGAAGGGTTTCATCACAAAAGAGAGATTCAAGGTTTTTTTTTTTCTTTTTCTTTTTTTCTGTCGGCACTCGTTCACATAGACAAGGTGTGGAAATAAGTTAACAACAATAGCAGGTAGCTATCTCCAAAGTTAAAGTGTCTAGATTGTTGTTTTTAATATAGCCGTGAGAATATTTAACACTTCCGTTTTGACATGTTTCGTTCTAACTTATTCACTTCAGGAGATCCAGCGAAAACTTGTGCATGAATGTATAGAGCAGGGCCTCACTTCGTCGATCAATGTGCAAAATCATACCCTGAAGTATTTGGAGGCGAATGGATTAACCTACGAAATCCTTTAGTTAGTTGGTTTCTATAAAAAAATTGATAGTTTTCTATCATACGTTTGCAGAATAATTTTCATGCAAGGGAAGTGCAGTTTTTCACTTCAAGCAAGTAGACACTCATCGTTTTTATGTTTCAGGAGAGTGAGGGACTGCAATGACCTCTGCCGGCCAAGGCTCACCTGATATTTTTATTCATTTTTTTTACTCGTCTAAAAAAGCACGGATACTCAGACAATTGAAATTCAAATGTTTCTACTTGAAAACTGAAGCAATCGTTTCGCAATTTAGAATCCACCTGTACAAAGACGTTTTTTGTAGATTCAACAAGATTCTCTCTTTAGGTCAATGAAAATTTTCAGCAGCATGTTTCACTAATTTGCACATTTCACTACATATGCAAGTGATTACAAAGTAGCTGTTTACAGATAAATGCAGGATATCTTTCATAAGTGGCTTGAAATCCTTCGTTTCTTTTATGCCTTTTCCATGCTACTACGAATTCCGTTTTACCTATTGGATAGTACGATCATTTTGTATTTTGGCGTACTTTTTTTTATCTGCGCGATCAAATGCCTTTAATATTTTTATTACTATTCATTCACATTTTTAAACAATTGATCATTTTTGACGTTTAGCGAAATTATATATTTTTTTTGCGAATTGACGTTCCAATCTTCACGTTCATCCAAAGTTGGATTGGCATTTCACTTAGTTAATAGTGTATGTTATTTTTCCAGATTACTACGAATTCCGTTTTTCCTTTTGGATAGTACGGTCATTTTGTATTTTGGCGTACTTTTTTATCTGCACGATCAAAATAATGTCTTTACCTACGTGTATGTAGGCCTTTACTTATATATATATTTTATTACTATTCATTCAAAACAATTGAATTCTCATTTTTGACGTTTAGCGAAATTAGATTTTTTTTTGCGAATACACGTTCCAATCTTCACGTTCATCCAAAGTTGGATTGGCATTTCACTTAACATTCGTCCAAAGCTGGATTGGCATTTCACTTCATAGTCTTGATTCATATACGCGCCTTGTTCCCCTTATTTGTTGGTGTTGATTGTTATGTAGTAAATTTTTGAAAAAACAACGCATATGTAATCTCATTAAAGCACTTTATGAATAATATACCAATGACCGATGTTGACTACAGGTAAGCCATTAAATTTCTTCGTGCTGAAAACATTTTTGCAAGAATTTGTCTGAGGCATGCGAAAGGCCGTAACTCGATTTATTGCAATATAACTTGAGCTTAATACTTTTAAATAACTTGCAGTGGTACAACAACATGACGACTCCCACTGGCAGGCCCTGGAGGTAAGGTTGTGCTTTAATTACATTTCGTTTCTCCAGATTATTAAATGCTTATGATAATGAAATGCTTCTGGTGAATTAAATGAAGGTCGGCGGTGCTGTTTGATAAGTTATTTGACGGTTTGCCTCATAAACAATTGAATTCTGCCCTTTGATGAATAGTTTCAGCCGAGGTGCGTCAAACTACACGTGGACGCCTGGTCGCAAAACGAACTTCCGTAACAGGATGTATGTTTCCTATTATTATTTTTATGTTTTTAGTAATTATATTCGGTATGTGCGTCGCATAAAATAAGGTGCGTGAATCTAAAATCTTGATGTTTGGAAAAATTCAGGTACGCTTCCACAGAACTTCTAAGCGAACAATACCGGACAATGTCTCCGAATTCGGGAATGCACACGGGAAACTTCGATATGCGAAAGAGCTACTCGACCGCCAACTTGAACAGGTACGCTTGGTTTAGTGATTTGTCTTGAAACGAGCAACTCTTTACATTGCTCCACTATTTCCAATCGGTTCCTGATTAAACATCAATGTTATCACAAATGTTAGTACAATTACGCACAAATGTGTTACGAACACATTTGTTATAAGGTTTACAAACTGTGTTGCTTGTTTTTAGTTCATTCATTTCTGTGTTTAGAGTGCCGTATGGTTCGTCTCCGTACTACAACCCATACAAACTGGATAGAAGTGTGAGTTTTCAAGTTGTTATCTGATTACTTGTTGTGAAGGCTGAAACTCCAGATGAGAGCTGAATCCTTCAGCTTGTTCCACAGATCAGTGTCCAGAAGTTATGCTATGATCACTGATTATCTTCAGACGTCATCTCCTAAGCCGTCGACTCCGCCACCCAACCAGTTCAAATTGGTTCGCATCAATGGACAAAACGTTGATCGTAAGTTCTCACTCGTACTTAAGAATACTGCACAATGTTCTATTTATATACTGTTCACTATATAGTTGTATTATGAGCAAGTATTCTAAATGAATATATTTAGCAAACTCGCGTGCTTGCTTCGAACACTTGAAGGGTCATTGTCCTGCCGGTGTCCTCTGCCGTTTTGAGCATGATGGCATGCAGCCATACCAACACAAAATTTGTGACAGGTAACCATTGGAGAATTTAGTGTCAACAAATGTGAACTTTTGGCACAGTACTTTGTCTCGGTGATGTTGTGAGTTGTTGTATAATAGAATAATGGGGGTATTTCTTTTTTTCAAGTTGCTCTCTTTCAGAATGTTGCGCGGGAAGTGTAGAACACGTCCTGGTGGATCAACACATCAGTTGAAGGAGTATCAGCTTCCAATTTGTCAATTCTACCTGGACCAAAGATGTTTCGATGACAAATGCCACTACTTGCATATTAAGTGGACTGCAGGACATCCGTCGTGTTACAATTTCAACAAAGGAAATTGCCAGCTTGGAAAGGAGGTGAGCATCCTTTGCATATTGCTATTTTATGAATTCGTTACTGTGTTATATACAATATATTATAGTATTTTGTGTTTTTTCGAATTCTTTGTGTGTTTTTTTTCCGGAGAAAGCTATAGTAGCAAGGTCCTGGATTTCAGGCAAAATAAACTATTCTTTTTTTAGTGCGACAAGAGCCATCATTACGACAACTGGCTGATCCATAAGGTCGGACGCGAACATACCGAGGGCAATACGTGAGTCTATCATATTTATTGGGTCTTTTTCACGTTGCCTGGAATAAAACGTGGTGTTGCTAAATACAAAGGCTTGTCTTGACCTCTTTTACATATTTTACTTGTCACAAGTAGTTAAAGTTATTTCTTTAGGTTTAATGAGGACGAAGGCGCTGACCGTAAAGAAAGCGCTCCACTGAAGTGGTACGATAATAGTGCTTAAAGTTCCACAACGGTGATTCCAAGAAAGCAACCGGTTCGTTAACAGGGAGATGTAGGTTTAGCAATTGTTCACTTTTATTTGTTATGTCGAAGTCTGTTTCATCATTATTTGTGCAGTTTTCATCATCTTCAGTGTGCACCGTAACAATTCATTATTTTTATTAGTGCATTTTAGTTTGGTTGTGGACTTTAGTTATTGGGCAAATTCCAATTCCTCTTAATATATGATTGTTTTGAGGCTCGCAAGTGTATTAGATTTTTAAGCTAATCCTGTTTGTTGCCACATTGAATCGGAGTTTTGATTAATTCCATATATATACCTCCTCTTGATTCGTTTTCACCCAATGTATGTGTATTTCAGCGTGCCTTGACTTACTTCACTTTACACAATGTGCATTTAAGTAATACGGGTACTTTGATTCTCAGTTTGTTTTGGTATTGGTGTTATTCATTGTTAAATGTCTGATGTTTAATAATAAGAATTTTTTATCGAGTTCTGATAAAATTCAGGGTATATTGTTTGTATACTGCTGGGCGAAACTGGATGTTACTCCGTTGATTAGAGCTTGATACAGACGGTCTTTGGCTCAGTGAAGAAGTGTAGGGAGTCTTGGGCTCCTTCACGGCCCAGGCCAGATTGTTTGGTTCCACCGAAGGGCATATTCAGGTCTCGAGTCTGCAAAAGGGGTTTTTGGTTTAGTTGTTTCCGATATAGGTTCATACTTGTTCCTGGCACCCGAAATCGAGTCTTTTGTCGTACTAAAAGTGTACGCTCGAGAGAGCGCCCTAAACGTACATAAAAAGTGGAGATAACTGACCAGCCACGTGTTGCACCAGACAGTTCCTACGCGTAGAGAATTAGCCGTGTTAAGTAGTTGTTCGTTCTTTTCCGACCAAACACATGCACTCAGACCATAGGGGGTCGCGTTGGCGCGTTCAATCACTTCCTGAAGAGCAAGTTCATGGCTCAGGCTCTAATATATCAGCTATCATCAGTTAAGAGACCGGGCAGAATGCCTAGTAGCAGCAGCTTGATATAATAAGGAAGGTCATCTGTGGGAACCAAAAGTGGAAACCAGAAGACAGAACTCGGATCAGTATTTGATAACTAGCACACCTGTTGTTCCTCGAAGGGCATGACAACCACGACAGGCCCGAAGATCTCATCTTTAACGCAGCGTGACTCGTCCGTCAGTCCAGTAACTACGGTTGGCGCAATGAAGAACCCCTGAAATGTTCCATGTTCATGCTTCAACACTACAATTATTGTTTTCCTTATTTCGAGGTTAATTTCGTAATAAGTCCAAAGATTGTCAACAAAACTTACGTTTTTGCATTCTCCATCAAGTTTCAGTACTCCTCCGCAATGAATTTTTCCGCCTTCCTCCTTCGCAATGTCAATGTAGCTGCTTACCTAAACAGTTCTAGAGTAGAATCATCTCATTCAACGAACATTTCTTTATGTTCGGTTCGAAAAGGAAAATGGAAATCCTTCAGTGACCTTTTTGTAGTGCAACTCCGAATTCATGGCTCCCAAAGTAGACGTTCCACGGGGATCACCAACAGTAAACTGAAAGAATCTTTTATTTCCCTATAATTAACAAGGATTATTACATCTAATGCCAATGAAAGACGTCAGAGGACAACAAAGATGCGAAGAAAGAGAGCTTAGAGACAAACGCGAAACTATTGCCAAACCTTTGACGTTTCCTTCATGAACTCGTTTATAAATTTGTTGAAAATCGAGCTTTGCACGTAAATTCTACTTGAGCACAGGCAAATCTCTCCTTGGTTTATGAACGAAGATCTGGAATGTATATATGTTCGTGTTTATACATTTATTTACAACTGAGTGTGTGCCACAGTAGAAAACAGTCC